>ONZH01030758.1:0-68027 GCA_900303285.1 Rhinella marina | reverse complement strand
CTTACATGGAATCCAATAAGTACCATGTGCCTGCATGAAATAGATACATATAAATGACATTACATACATATATAGACAATTGAGCTACTATGCTGGTACTTCCTGCCTTGTGAGTAGGGTGTCCAATCTCTGTTATCCCTCTTCAGCAGACGAACAACCTATGTAACTGCACTAAGCACCATTTTCTATATGATGATACTCTGATATTCGCCATAAAATACCAAAAAAGCATGGGGGTGTCTTAACTCTGTTATCCCACCATTGTGAAATGATAAGCCCACAAACAGAAGGTGGCTTCATCCTGTAATCCCTTCCAAGACCAAAGTCTGATAATGCTTTACACTTTGTCACCTTGATGTCTATCAGTAGCTGCAAGTTATTTTTCATGAGGCGGTGCACAAGGCCTCAGGACATAGTGAACTAGGAGGAAGAATCTACCAGTCCTGCCATAGTTCTAGTGACAGACTATTCTCTCCTGACACATATAAGACACATCTATAGCAGCGAGGATAACCCTGAAGGAATAAGAGAAAACTGCTTGTGGCTCTGACACCTGGCTACTATGAACCGTTGTTGAACCGTAGTGTGAAACGCCCTCAGAGGCAGCATATATATCTGAGGTAGAGACAAGTAAGGTGCTGACTATCTTGCTAAGTGCATGACCATACATAAAGTGCATTGGAGGACACATTGTGACACCTGTAAAAATACATAATGGGCAATATTTTGAACGTTGCTAAAAAGCTAAAAATATTTGTGCAAACATTTAAGTGCAAATATATTAAAGGCATAATATAAGACATCTGTGGTTACATTCAAGTCCATCTTTTCTTCTTCTTTGGCTGGTAGCTGGAACAAAGACCCAAATTCAATTGAAATTTGTAATCCACATGGGTAATAAAATAGGTTAAAAATAGCAGAAAAGGTTTCTTGACAAACCCTTTTAAAAGTGATTTCCCAACAACCTGAGAAGGGGGGAAAAGGGATATGGTGCGCAAACATGGCGCAAATTGGATATTGCTGATGAGGGGAGTCCAGCCACACGTGTCTCTCTGGATGGAGAACCAAACAGGGCAACAATAACATAAAATAAAGCCAACCGGCTCTCACCCTTCAAGGCTCAGTCCACGTGGTGGCTCCCATTAGTCCTGTTGTTCTTTATAGGTGTAGCTGGGGCTCCCTCTAGTGGAAAGCCTCCAGCTCCTCGTCGCTGCTGCTCGAGCTGAATGACATGAGAGGGCGCTCCTGCCTCTGGTAGGCCTCACGGTAGGCTGCGGCCTTTCCCCAGCGTCCTCTCAAGGATAATTGTGGCACCGATCTGGGCAGGGTCCCAGTGGTCAGACTGGTGACGGTGGCAGCCATCTGGGAATGGACCCTGTAAGGCCCGGATGCTCCTGCCGGGGTCCTGGTGACAGAACCTCAGGTTTAAGAGGCTCAGCCAGAGGCCTTACCCCTGGCAACAGATTGTGCTGGTGCCTCTTGCATCAGGTGGTACGTGGCCAGGGGATTAAAGATGAATTTACTGGCCGTAATTTGACCCACCTGGAACGCTGTCGGCGTAGGTAACCCGGGGATGAGAGGCTCCGGCTCGCTGGTCGGGGTTCTTGGTCCCGATACGCTGGGGCCTTCTCTCTCTCGGCTTTGAGGCACGGAGAAGTTGCGGTGACCGTCGCTGGCGATGGCTCCTCCCACTCTTCTGTGGGCTCCTCCATTCTTCGGAGTCGCGGGATCACCCTCACTCCGGTGGCGAAGGGGCCTTGCAGACTTTTCATTGGGGTATACTCCACAAAGTCACCGGTGTGGAGGTTATGCTGGGATGGGGGAGGTACGGCCTCTTGACGGAGCGGCGGTTGACATAGTACTCCACTAACGTCTCTTCGTCCGTAAGGAACCCGACCCCGCGCTCCACATTGAACCAAAGCACGGTTCCGGTGCACCTCTCAAGCTTCGGGTCTCCAGGCCGGGGGTGCTCCAATACTTCTACCACCCACTCTTCTACTCGCCGCTTATATTCCCAGCAGGTGTAGACGTTTCTCGTTACTTCCGCCGGTACAATGAGGTTCTGCCTCAGGTCATCCGGCTTGGGCCTCACCGACGGGGTCACTCCAGCCACCGCTTTGCGTTTCTCTTCTAGAGCACCGACGGGGACATTCTTAGTCTGTACATATGAAGGTTTCCGTACGGATCCTCCAGCCGTCTCTCTTGTTCCCTCCACCAAATTAGAAGTGGTGGCAGGTACTCCAGCTGCCGCAGCCGGCGGGACGGTCTCGTCAGGTTTCTCCTTCCGCCGGGTATTCAGACTCAGCTGACCCAGGGTAATCTCTTCCCCTCGGGGTTCAGGTTCGTAGGGATAGGTGCCCCACACCATGTCTCCCCAACTAGGACCTCGTTGACGGGACGCCATCTTGTTAACTCTCTGCTCTTTCATGCAAACGGAGATGGAGGAGGAGCTAAGGGGGTGGAGTCTTTCGCTCTCATGCTCCCACAGCAGTTCCTGGCGGGCTGGATTGGATTTTCCTGCGCTACAGGGGGCGTGCCATGGTTCCCGCTCTTGAGGGGCGGTTTCTTTGCTTCAGCATGAAGAAGCTGCGCCACTAGTGAGAAAATGGCGTTGTTAACTCTGCTGGTGCCGGCGCGCAGCGTTTTGCGCTGTCTGCACCGCAGCAACTGTGTCAAAGTCATTTTTCAGTAGACATCTGTCAGGTTTTCTGACTAATTCTTTGGCCTTGTAGATAAAAGGCTATTAGTTTAAAGTCTGTATTAGGGATGGTTGAGCTGTGGCCTTAACGCTACAGGCACTTCAGACTCATCCTGTTTGTGACGCTAATGCGTACATATTCAGTTAAGTAGCGTACCTTTGACAACGCTACACTGTATGTTCGTTACTTGAGTAGGAATGTTCGCAGACGCAGTGTATGCATACGCTAATGCGTACATATTCAGTTAAGTAGCGTACCATGGACAACGCTACACTGTATGCTCGTTACTTGAGTAGGAATGTTCGCAGACGCAGTGTATTTGTACGCTAATGCGTACATAGTTAAGTAGCGTACCATGGACAACGCTACACTGTATGTTCGTTACTTGAGTAAGAATGTTCGCAGACGCAGTGTATGCGTACGCTAATGCGTACATATTCAGTTAAGTAGCGTACCATGGACAACGCTACACTGTATGTTCGTTACTTGAGTAGGAATGTTCGCATTAGCGTACGCATTAGTTTAAATTCTCAAATATGCGTATATTTTGCATCGCCGTTGTTGAAGTCACTTTGATTTTTTCTACTTTTTTCATTGTAATAGCAACTGCAAGTAAACGAAACTATACCCTACCAGACTCCCACTATTGTTGCAGCAATTATTGAGCCGTTATAGCAAGGTTCGTTTTAGGTTCGGTTCGTACGAATCCGAACTTCAAGCAAATTCGCCGAACCGAAACGAACTGAACTTTTCAAAAGTTCGCTCATCCCTACTACTTATTATATTTAATAAAATCATATAAGCCTTCATTTGAAGTGTAGCTGTAGTTCAGTTAAGAGTCTCTCTTTAAAGAGTATCTGAACCTGAAGTCTTGCTCTTATCAGCAAAACAGATGAGTCATCTGATTCCATTGAAGAAGCTTCCTGAGGCCAAAGAATTGGCGGCTTTGTCAACAATATTACATAGGATACCACAGTCCATTGTCTCAGATAGATCTCTTGTCTGATGTATGCAGACCTGGAACAGCCGTTTAAGGGTGCATATCTTTGTTCAAAATGTGAGCAGATTGCCCGTTTGGAATCGCACATCGTGCATCTAACCGGGCGAATTTCAACACTGAGAAGAGCTGACAATTTGGAAAAGAGTTTGCTGCTCACTGAGCAAGCACTCTATGGGGTAGATGTGGGGGAGGGTGGTAGTGAGGAGGCTCAGGAAAGTGAGGTAGCTAGGTGGGTAACAGTTAGAAAGCGGGGTAGAGGGAAAAGTGCCAGGGAGGCTAACCCTGATCTGACACACCCCAACAAGTTTGCAAGTTTGGCAGATGAAGGGGATGCCCCTTCAGAGAGAGCACTGCTGCAGCCGGACACTTCCTCTGCCAGTCAGGGGAATGTCAGTTACAGTAAGCAGGGGGCCAGGAGAGCAGAGCAGGCCAGACAGGTGCCTGTAGTGGGAGACTCAATTATTAGGGGTACAGAGAGAGCAATCTGTCACAAAGACCAGGATCGTCAACTGGTGTGTTGCCTTCCTGGAGCTCGAGTTTGACACATCGCGGATCGGGTTGACAGATTACTGGGAGGGGCTGGAAAAGATCCAGCAGTCATGGTCCATATCAGAACCAATGACAAAGTTAGAGGTAGGTGGAGCGTCCTTAAAATGATTTTAGGGATTTAGGGCATAAGCTTAGGGCAAGGACCTCAAAGGTAGTGTTTAAAAAATACTGCCTGTACTACAAGCCACACAAGAAAGCTAGCGGGAGATTAGGGAAGTAAACAAGTGGCTCAAGAACTGGTGTAGGAAGGAAGGATTTGGGTTCTTGGAGAACTGGGCCGACTTCTCTGTCAGCTACAGGCTCTACTGTTGGGATGGGCTGCACCTCAATGGGGAAGGGGCAGCTGTTTTGGGGAGAAGATGGCTAGAAGGCTGGAGGAGTGTTTAAACTAGGGACTGGGGGGAGAGTAACTACATTATAGGAGGGGAAGATAGTGCAGATAGAGACCTGGGACAAGGTAATGGAACTGGGGGAGGAATGGAAGGAGGAACTGGAACAGTTTAGAAGGAAAGGTGTAGGGTAAAAAATATACATAAACCTCTTAACTGTACCAATGTGGATAAATAGAACTGTAAAGAAAGCAATAAATTACAAAAAGAAAGTATTTAAATCACTAAAATAGGTGGCGAGGAAGCATTCAAAAACTAAAAGGAAAAAAATAGAATATGTAAAAGACAAATAAAAGCAGCCAAACTAGAGACTGAGAGATTAATCGCCAAAGAGAGTAAAACTAACCCTAAAATGTTCTTTAATTATATAAATGGTAAAAAGTATAAACCTGAAGGTGTCGGCCCCTTACAGAGTAATGAGGGGGGAGTTGCAGAGAGTGATGAAGAGAAAGCAAAGCTACTAAATATCTTTTTCTCCACTGTATTCACTGAGGAAAATAAATAGAGATGAGCAAATTTTTCAAAAATTTGATTCGGCTGGTTCGCTGAATTTTCCGAAAAGATTCACTTCGATCCAAATAAATTAGTTGCGAATGGCGTTAAAAAACGGCTACTTACGGGCTGCAGAGAGCCTGGATAGTGGTGTAGAACAATGTGCCTTGCAGTAAAACGCATAGGGAGTAGTGTTAAGCAAGCACCTCTGTGCTCGTATGCTCGGGTACTCTGGCCGAGCACTCGAGCATAATGTTAATCAATGGGACAAAACCAGGCACCCCCCGCTCGGAAGAGGGGAGGGTGTTTGGTTAATAGGAAAAGGTCAGAATCGCGACTTCTCCTCTTTTACTCCTTTCGCTCATAAAAGTATGCTAATTAACTGAATTTGTATGTAATAGCGCACAATGCGTACACATTAGCGTCCAAATGCGTATGCATTAGCATACAAATTTGTACGTATTAGCATACAATGCGTAGCATTAGCGTACAAATCAACATTACAGTGAATGCCAGCATTGCGCTCGAGTACACTCGGTGTTTGGCCAAACACCAAGCGGAGCCGAGCATGCTCGCTCAACACTAATAGGGAGTCTACTGTGGTAGTAAAAGAATACTGTGAGCCAGTGTGACACGCACATAACAGGCTTCGCTCTTAGAATCGCTGCACACTTTTATGTATTTGGGCAGTTAAGGGGCCAAACTCACCAAACAACTCAAGTCTGAACTCAGCCTTACAGGTCAATGTTAGCGCCAGCTATAAAGAATCGCGCAGAGGCCCAAGATCCTACTAGAGCACCAAAAGTGCACGTCTTTTACACCACTTCACTGATTCCACATACATTTCGACAGAACCTGTTCTATTACACGCTTATACAAGCAGAGCCCCCAGACAGGTTGGAGATAGCAGTGGCAACAGCATCCGCAGACTATGGAGTGGCACAACGACAGTGTGGCCAGGTGGCAGCAGCATGAGTAGGCCACAGAGTGGCAGAATGACAGACCCTGGAAGTGGCAGCAGCAGTGGAAGTAGTAGTACAATTTGGAGGCCAGAGAGTGGCACAATTATATAATTTTGACGTAGCGGCAGCTAGGAGATGGCATGTGGAGTCGGCGGCGTCAGCAGCATCAGGCTGGAGAGTGGCATGATGACATACCCAGAAGAGCAGACCATAATAAAAAATTCTCATCCTTTTGCTTAAGATCAACTGTAGCATATGTTCTTATCAGTATCAGGGCTGGTTATGCCAGCGAACGGGAGCGTAAGACAAAGGAGGTGCAGTGAAGGCTCCAGCTTTGCCTTGACTGTGACAAAATGTCAGTATTGACCCAAAACGCCAAGAAAGTTCGGAGTTCCATCTTGAGATCGAGCTGGCGGTCTGCAAGGAGCTGAGCTACCACCTGTGGGAGCCCCTGCCTCTCGCCTCCCCCTTGCTCATCGCTGAGTGTCCAGGGGGCCAGAATTGTTTACTTTAAAAAATTTGAGTGTTCAAAACAAACAGGGTTTCCTGTGTACTTGAGCTTTGAATAATGGAATAGGACTACAGAACGTACCAAAAATTTACGAGTGACATGCTACTGCCGAGCAGAAGGTCCAAAAAATTCTAATCAATTTACTAGGCCAATGAGTGGCACAATAACAGCAGCTGCAAGAGGCAGCAGCAGTTGAACAAATTTCAAGGCCACAGATTGCACCGTAAAAGCAGCTGCAAGAGGCAGCAACAGTCGAACAAATTTCAAGGCAACAGAGTTGCACTGTAACAGCAGCTGCAAGAGGCAGCAGTCAAACAAATTTCAAGGCCACAGAGTGGCACCGTAGCAGCAGCTGCAAGAGGCAGCAGTCAAACAAATTTCAAGGCCACAGAATGGCACCATAATACCAGCTGCAAGAGGCAGCAGCAGTTGAATACATTTCCAAGGCCACCGAGTGGCACCGTAACAGCAGCTGCAAGAGGCAGCAGTATGATACATTTCAAGGCCACAGAGTGGGAGAGGCAGCAGGAGTCTTACTAATTTTAATGAGACAGAATGGCACAGTGACATACCCTGGGAGAGGCAGCAACAGTCATAAAAATTTAAATGCAACATACCGTAGAGTACCACAATTACATAATTAAGAGGTAGCAGCAGCTAGGACACAGTGTTTGGAGGCAGCAGCATGAGTAGGCCACAGAGTGGCACAATTACATAATTTGGAGGTAGCGGCAGATAGGACACAGCGTGTGGAGGCGGCGACAGCAGCATGAGTAGGCCACAGAGTGGCACAATTATGTGACAATGTGACAAAATGTCAGTATTGACCCAAAACGCCAAGAAAGTTTGGAGTTCCATCTTGAGATCGAGCTGGCAGTCTGCAAGGAGCTGAGCTACCACCTGTGGGAGCCTCTGCCTCTCACCTCCCCCTTGCTCATCGCTGAGTGTCCCGGGGGCCGGAATTGTTTACTTTAAAAAATTTGAGTGTTCAAAACAAACAGGGTTTCCTGTGTACTTGAGCTTTGAATAATGGAATAGGACTACAGAACGTACCAAAAATTTACGAGTGACATGCTACTGCCGAGCAGAAGGTCCAAAAAATTCAAATCAATTTACTAGGCCAACGAGTGGCACAATAACAGCAGCTGCAAGAGGCAGCAGCAGTTGAACAAATTTCAAGGCCACAGATTGCACCGTAAAAGCAGCTGCAAGAGGCAGCAGCAGTCGAACAAATTTCAAGGCAACAGAGTTGCACTGTAACAGCAGCTGCAAGAGGCAGCAGTCAAACAAATTTCAAGGCCACAGAGTGGCACCATAACAGCAGCTGCAAGAGGCAGCAGTCAAACAAATTTCAAGGCTACAGGGTGGCACCGTAAAAGCAGCTGCAAGAAGCAGCAGCAGTCGAACAAATTTCAAGGCCACAGAGTAGCACCGTAACAGCAGCTGCAAGAGGCAGCAGTCGAACAAATTTCAAGGCCACAGAGTGGCACCATAACACCAGCTGCAAGAGGTAGCAGCAGTCGAATACATTTCCAAGGCCACCGAGTGGCACCGTAACAGCAGCTGCAAGAGGCAGCAGTCGAATACATTTCAAGGCCACAGAGTGGAAGAGGCAGCAGGAGTCGTACTAATTTTAATGAGACAGAATGGCACAGTGACATACCCTGGGAGAGGCAACAACAGTCATAAAAATTTAAATGCAACATACCGTAGAGTACCACAATTACATAATTAAGAGGTAGCAGCAGCTAGGACACAGCGTGTGGAGGCGGCGGCAGCAGCATAAGTAGGCCACAGAGTGGCACAATTACATAATTTGGAGGTAGCGGCAGATAGGACACAGCGTGTGGAGGCAGCGACAGCAGCATGAGTAGGCCACAGAGTGGCACAATTATGTGACAATGTGACAAAATGTCAGTATTGACCCAAAACGCCAAGAAAGTTCGGCGTTCCATCTTGAGATCGAGCTGGCGGTCTGCAAGGAGCTGAGCTACCACCTGTCTCTCGCCTCCCCCTTGCTCATCGCTGAGTGTCCCGGGGGCTGGAATTGTTTACTTTTAAAAATTTGAGTGTTCAAAACAAACAAGGTTTCCTGTGTACTTGAGCTTTGAATAATGGAATAGGACTACAGAACATATCAAAAATTTACGAGTGACATGCTGCTGCCGAGCAGAAGGTCCAAAAAATTCTAATCAATTTACTAGGCCAACGAGTGGCACAATAACAGCAGCTGCAAGACGCAGCAGCAGTTGAACAAATTTCAAGGCCACAGATTGCACCGTAAAAGCAGCTGCAAGAGGCAGCAGCAGTCGAACAAATTTCAAGGCAACAGAGTTGCACCGTAACAGCAGCTGCAAGAGGCAGCAGTCAAACAAATTTCAAGGCCACAGAGTGGCACCATAACAGCTGCTGCAAGAGGCAGCAGTTGAAAACATTTGCTAGGCCACAGAGTGGCACCGTAACAGCAGCTGCAAGAGGCAGCAGCAGACAAACAAATTTCAAGGCCACAGAGTGGCACCGTAACAGCAGCTGCAAGAGGCAGCAGTTGAATACATTTGCTAGGCCACAGAGTGGCACCGTAACAGCAGCTGCAAGAGGCAGCAGTCAAACAATTTTCAAGGCCACAGAGTGGCACCGTAACAGCAGCTGCAAGAGGCAGCAGTCGAACAAATTTCAAGGCCACAGAGTGGCACCGTAACAGCAGCTGCAAGAGGCAGCAGTTGAATACATTTGCTAGGCCACAGAGTGGCACCGTAACAGCAGCTGCAAGAGGCAGCAGCAGACAAACAAATTTCAAGGCCACAGAGTGGCACCATAACACCAGCTGCAAGAGGCAGCAGCAGTCAAACAAATTTCAAGGCCACAGAGTGGCACCATAACACCAGCTGCAAGAGGCAGCAGTAGTCAAATACATTTCCAAGGCCACCAAGTGGCACCGTAACAGCAGCTGCAAGAGGCAGCAGCAGACAAGCAAATTTAAAGGCCACACAGTGGCACCGTAACAGCAGCTGCAAGAGGCAGCAGTCAAACAAATTTCAAGGCCACAGAGTGGCACCGTAACAGCAGCTGCAAGAGGCAGCAGTCGAACAAATTTTAAGGCCACAGAGTGGCACCGTAACAGCAGCTGCAAGAGGCAGCAGTTGAATACATTTGCTAGGCCACAGAGTGGCACCGTAACAGCAGCTGCAAGAGGCAGCAGCAGACAAACAAATTTCAAGGCCACAGAGTGGCACCGTAACAGCAGCTGCAAGAGGCAGCAGTCAAACAAATTTCAAGGCCACAGAGTGGCACCGTAACAGCAGCTGCAAGAGGCAGCAGCAGTCGAACAAATTTCAAGGCCACAGAGTGGCACCATAACACCAGCTGCAAGAGGCAGCAGCAGTCGAATACATTTCCAAGGCCACCAAGTGGCACCGTAACAGCAGCTGCAAGAGGCAGCAGTCGAATACATTTCAAGGCCACAGAGTGGGAGAGGCAGCAGGAGTCGTACTAATTTTAATGAGACAGAATGGCACAGTGACATACCCTGGGAGAGGCAGCAACAGTCATAAAAATTTAAATGCAACATACCATAGACTACCACAATTACATATTTAAGAGGTAGCAGCAGCTAGGACACAGTGTGTGGAGGCGGCGGCAGCAGCATGAGTAGGCCACAGAGTGGCACAATTACATAATTTGGAGGTAGCGGCAGATAGGACACAGCGTGTGGAGGCGGCGGCAGCAGCATGAGTGGGCCACAGAGTGGCACAATTACATAATTTGGAGGAAGCGGCAGATAGGACACAGTGTGTGGAGGCGGCGACAGCAGCATGAGTAGGCCACAGAGTGGCACAATTATATAATTTGGAGGTAGCGGCAGATAGGACACAGCGTGTGGACGTGGCGGAAGCAGCATGAGTAGGCCACAGAGTGGCACAATTACATAATTTGGACGTAGCGGCAGCTAGTACACAGCGTGTGGAGGCGGTGGGCAGCAGCATGAGTAGGCCACAGAATGGAACAATTACATAATTTGGACGTAGCGGCAGATAGGACACAGCGTGTGGAGGCGGCGGTAGCCGCATGAGTAGGCCAAAGACTGGCACAATTACATAATTTGGACATAGCGGCGGCTAGGGGACAGCGTGTGGAGGCAGCAGCAGCATACCGTAGAGTGGCACAATTACATAATTTGGAGGTAGTGGCATCTAGGACACAGTGTGTGGAGGCGGCGACAGCAGCATGAGTAGGCCACAGAGTGGCACAATTATATAATTTGGAGGTAGCGGCAGCTAGGACACAGCGTGTGGAGGTGGCGGAAGCAGCATGAGTAGGCCACAGAGTGGCACAATTACATAATTTGGACGTAGCGGCAGCTAGTACACAGCGTGTGGAGGCGGTGGCAGCAGCATGAGTAGGCCACAGAGTGGAACAATTACATAATTTGGAGGTAGCGGCAGATAGGACACAGCGTGTGGAGGCGGCGGCAGCCTCATGAGTAGGCCACAGACTGGCACAATTACATAATTTGGACATAGCGGCGGCTAGGGGACAGCGTGTGGAGGCAGCAGCAGCATACCGTAGAGTGGCACAATTACATAATTTGGAGGTAGTGGCAGCTAGGACACAGTGTGTAGAGGCAGCGGCAGCAGCATGAGTAGGCCACAGAGTTGCACGATTACATAATTTGGACGTAGCAACAGCTAGGACACAGTGTGTGGAGGCGGCGGCAGCAGCATGAGTAGGCCACAGAGTGGCACAATTACATAATTTGGATGTAGCGGCAGCTAGGACACAGTGTGTGGAGGCGGCGGCAGCAGCAGCAGTAGCATACCATAGAGTGGCACAATGACATAATTTGAAGGTAGCAGCAGCTAGGGCATAGCGTGTGGAGATGGCAGCAGCAGCAGCATCAGGCCACAGAGTGGCATGGTGACATAGCCTGGAGGTGACAGCAGTAGCAGCATGAGGAGACCTGATTGTCAGTGACAGAGTGGAGAGGTGGGTGGCAATACCAGTCACTGGTAAAGATGCTGGGTGGTAGAAGGAGCAGCTGGTAGATGTGTGACATCAGGCAGGTGGCAGCATCATAAGAGTGGCTGAGGCAGGTAGCCTGAAGAATACAGTCTCATTTGTCAAGGTTTGGATGACGCATCATGGCTGATCTAATCTGATGCATCAGGCGTTGGTGGGTGAAAATCCTGGCTGATCCACGCCTGATTCATCTTGACAAAGGTGAGTCTTTCCACATTTTGGAAGGACAGGCAAGTTCTCCTTGGGGTAACTATGGCCCCCGCCGCACTGAACACCCACTCTGATGCCACACTACTAGCCAGGCAGGACAGATTCTCCAGTGCAAACTCGGCCCGTTGCTGCCACAAATCCAGTTTGGCTGCCCAGTAGTCCAGCGTTTCTTTAATGTGGGGTGGCAGTGTGCTGTCCAAGTAGGCCACCACCTGCTGGTTCAGGGTCTGTTCCTGTTCTACCTGCTGCTCCTGCTGGTGAGTACTTTCCGCACTTGGCGGGTGAAGAAAGCTGCTCATCAGCGACTCCAGACTCAAGTTGCTGCTGATGGAGCTGGTACTGCTCCTACCCCCCCACCCCCACCCCCACAGCACGGTACACACGGTACACCATACAGTGGTACGTGAGCGCTGAAGGACCCCCCGGTCAGACCTGCGAGTGGATGGACGATGACGCAGATAGGCAGCAGCCAACTGACGACATAGGATGTCTCAATAGTAGTTCAGTTTGTCCTCCCTCTCAGCAGGTGAAAAAAAAGGCCCCCATTTTAGACCTGTAGCGAGGGTCCAAGAGGGTGGAGAGCCAGAAGTCATCCCTCTGCCATATGGTGAATATTCGGCTGTCACTACGTAAGCAAGTGAGCATGCATCGGGCCATTTGAGCAAGTGACTCGGAGGGACTCCCTGCCTCCAGCTCCACTGTATACTGCCATGGTGTCTCTGGGTCATCTGCCTCATCTTCCTCATCTCCCTCTACCTCCTCTGGCTGCTCCTGCTCCTCCTTTTCTCTCACCTGGGTAGAAAAACCACTAAATGCTTGTGCTCCAATGTCCTCCTCCTCCTCCAGTTCAGCCCCCACAGGACTCATGTGGCCATGAGATGCAGTCTCCACGTCTCCAGTCCCCTGACCAGAAAGATTATGCAGCATCTGTTCCAGGGCATGAAGCAGTGGAATGACATTGTTCATACCGTAGTCCTGGCGACTGACAAATAACATGGCCTCCTCAAAGGGCCTGAGCAAGCGGCAGGTGTCACGCATGAGCTGCCACTGGCTGACATCAAAATTACACAGGGGAGTACTCCTGTCCACTTGGAACATTAACAAATCGTTTATGGCCTTTCTCTGTTCGTACAGTCGGTCAAACATATGGAGGGTAGAATTCCAATGGGATGTTGGGGGACGCCATTCTGCTGCTGCAGCTCAAGGAGGGTGTACTTGGCGGTGTAGGAATGGCTGAAGTGCATGCAAAGTTTCCTGGCCATTTTTAGAATGTTTTGCAGTTGGGTATAAGACTTGAGGAAACGTTTGACAACCAGATTAAATACGTGCGCCATGCAGGGTGCATGGCTCAGTCCTCCTTGGTGCAGCGCGGACACCATGTTCTTTCCGTTATCTGTCACCATGGTTCCGATTTTTAGTTGTCGCGGAGAAAGCCAGCAATCGATTTCTTCTTTCATGACGCGGAGCAGTTCCTCCCCTGTGTGACTTCATTCGTCCAGGCAAACCAGGCGTAGAACTGCATGACACCACCATGCCCTGCACATGTGGTACGCTGGAGGAGCACTCTGACTTGGCCCTGAAGTGGTGCCTGAGGTGGTGGAGAAGGAGCCGGACATTAGCGCAGGATCAGCAGTTTGACAACAAGGAGGAGAAAGTGGTGTCACCTGTTCAAGTTGCTCGTGTGGCTGGGCAGGAAGCACATTGACCCAGTGGGCCGAAAAGGACATGTACTGGCCTTGACCATAGTTACAACTCCACACGTCGGCGCTGCCGTGCACTTTGGCAGACACCGACAGGCTCAAGTACTGGGCCACCTTCTCTTCTACATATTTTTGCAGGGCTGGGACTGACTTTTTGGCAAAGAAATGACGGCTTGGGACTCTCCACCTCGGCTCGGCACAAGCCATCAGTTCTCTGAACGGTGCAGAGTCCACCAGTTAAAAAGGGAGGGACTGCAGCACAAGCAACTTGGACAGGAGCAAGGTTAGCTTCTGCACTGTAGGATGGCTGGACGCGTACTGCTGTCTCTTTGCAATTGCCTCGATGAACGACTGCTGCCGTAATGAGTGGTGAGGAATAAGAGGAGGAGGAGCAGGAGCATCTGGAGCAGTAGATAATGACAGACAGCTCCCTTCGGCAGAGGTGCTGGAGCCTTGACTGCCTGAAATGGGATGCGTGCCACTGGGTGATGCTGTTGCTGCTGCCGACTGGACCGCCACATCTGAGCCACGGTTCTCCCAGGCCACTGCCAACATTAGCACCCTGGCCACGCTTCACTTTCTGACCACAGATTCTACATATAGCCATGTTCACCTCCTCAGGAATCTTAACAAAAAAATTCCACACCGCCGAGTAGGCGATTTTACCACAAACACTCCGCACTGACTGAGTGGTACCTCAGCCGCTCTTTTCAAGGCCGGAAACACCTGAGAAGAGTGCAGTCTACCCCGTGCCCGTTTGGCTCCCGACCTCCCACTGTTTCCACTCCGCTGACTAACGGCCACACTGCCGACTTGCTGCCTGCACCGCTGCCTGACGCGCAAGCTGTCAGTCTCATCTGCAGATGATGATAATGATGATGAAGCCCTTGCTTCACCCGGCTCCCAAGTGAGATCGGCTACATCATCATCAACTACAGTTTGCACGTCGCTAATGTCCTCCTCAACTGTCTCGGTGTACAAAGCCTGACCGCTCTCAACATCACCTTCCACTACACTCTCCTCATCAGTACTTGACCGCCTACTGGAAGGAGCGGATTTCTGCCCCGCCTCTTGGCTTCCAAGTAGCTGCTGACTGTCCTCAAGTAGTTCGTCCTCGCAGCATAGTGGCGCAGAGCCCATAGCATATAGTACTTCTCTGGCTGAGGGAACCGAAAAGGACAGAGGCAGGTTGAGGACAGGTGAGTAGTGTTGAGCAAGCATGCTCGGGTCTGCTTGTTGTTCGGCTGAACACCGAGTGTACTTGAGTGCAATGCTCGAGTCTCTTCCCCGCACTGTAATGTTGATTTGTACGCTAATGCGTACGAATTTGTATGCTAATGCGTACAAATTCAGTTAATTAGCATACTTTTACGAGTGGAAGGAGTAAGAGGAGAAGTCGCGATTCTGACCTTTTTCTATTAACCAGACACCCTCCCCTCTTCCGAGCGGGGGGTGCCTGGTTTAGTCCCATTGACTAACATTATGCTCGGGTGTTCGGCCGAGCACTCGAACAACCCCTAGTGCTTGGCCAGAGCACCTGAGCATACGAGCACAGAGGTGCTTTTTTAAAAAATCTTTTATTTATTATTATTTTTTATTTTTTTATTTGTTTTTTTGATTTTTTTTTTAATGTACCCCAAACAAGGCTCTGACCCTCTTACTGCACTGCAAAAAGCGACACTAGTGGTGTTTCTTTGAATAAAGCACCCCAAAACATCCTTTAGAACAGAGTGCAGTGCTGTATAACAGGCTAACCTCTATGCCCACTCACTGCTGCTCAGTGTACCAGAATAGCGATTTCACTGCCTGATTTTCTTTCTAGAAATCGTCCCTCTCCTATCCCTGCAATTCAGATTATCCCTGATCTTCTCATTTCTTTTCTTTAGTTTTTC
Organism: Rhinella marina; assembly: GCA_900303285.1. Classification (NCBI taxonomy): domain Eukaryota; kingdom Metazoa; phylum Chordata; class Amphibia; order Anura; family Bufonidae; genus Rhinella; species Rhinella marina. The sequence continues at coordinate 52,607 of ONZH01030758.1, read as the reverse complement.
TTTGACTTGCTCTATCTCTCCTGACGTCTGTCTCTGGTCTAAAATCAATAGCAAATGGCGGATTCCAGCGCTGCAGCGCTATTTATAGGGCTGTGACATCACAGGACCTGGCTGGCTGCTAATTGGCTACATGTCTGCATGTGATAGCATTGTGGGTATTTACTTCTTTGTCCCAGAAATCCTTCCCACATGCCATGCCATGTGCTTGCGGCCATTTTAGGGGGAAAGAAAAAGATTCGTTACTACGAATAGTCATGAAATTCGCTTTCGTTGCGAATCGAATTTTCCATGTAATTCGTAACGAATTCCACTTCTTCAGCTTCGATTTGCTCATCTTTGAAAATAAACTGTCAGATGAAATGCAGAATATAAAAGTAAATTTCCCTTTAAAAGTGCCCTGTCTGACCCAGGAGAAAGTACAGCAACGTCTTAAAAAGATTAAAATAGACAAATCGCCTGCACCGGATGGCATACACCCCCGTATTCTAAGAGAATTAAGTAATGTCATCGCCAGAGCCTTATTTCTGATATTTAAGAACTCTATACTGACAGGGAGTGTTCCATAGGATTGGCGCATAGCAAATGTGGTGCCAATATTCAAAAAGGGTCCAAAACCAGAGCCCGGAACTATAGGCCGGTAAGTTTAACATCTGTCGTGGGTAAACTGTTTGAGGGTTTTCTAAGAGATGCTATCTTGGAGTACCTCAATGAAAATAAGCAAATAACTCTATATCAGCATGGCTTCATGTGGGATCGGTCATGTGAAACCAATTTAATCAGTTTCTACGAGGAGGTAAGTTCTAGACTTGACCGCGGCGAATCAAGGGATGCCTGGACTTCTCCAAAGCATTTGACACAGTACAAAGGTTAGTATATAAAATGAGAATGCTTGGCCTGGGAGAAAATGTCTGTATGTGGGTAAGTAACTGGCTCAGTGATAGAAAACAGAGGGTGGTTATTAACGGCACATATTCAGATTGGGTCACTGTCACTAGTGGGGTACCACAGGGGTCAGTATTGGGCCCTATTCTCTTCAATATATTTATTAATGATCTTGTAGAAGGCTTGCACAGTAAAATATCAATTTTTCCAGATGACACTAAACTGTGTAAAGTAATTAACACAGAAGAGGTCAGTACACTGCTACAGATGGATCTGGATAGACTGGAAGCTTGGGCAGAGAAGTGGCAGATGAGGTTTAACACTGACAAATGTAAGGTTATGCATATGTAAAGGAATAATGCAAGTCACCAGTACATACTAAATGGTAAAACATTGGGTAACTCTGACATGGAAAAGGACCTAGGAATTTTAGTGAATAGAAAACAAAGCTGTAGAAACCAGTGTCAGACAGCTGCTGCCAAGGCCAATAAGATAATGGGTTGCATCAAAAGAGGCATAGATGCCCGTGATGAGAACATAATCCTGCCACTTTACAAATCACTAGTCAGACCACACATGGAGTATTGTGTACAGTTCTGGGCTCCTGTGAACAAGGCAGACATAGCAGAGCTGGAGAGAGTTCAGAGGAGGGCAACTAAAGTAATAACTGGAATGGGTGGACTACAGTACCCAGAAAGATTATCAAAATTAGGCTTATTCACTTTAGAAAAAAGACGACTGAGGGGAGATCTAATAACTATGTGTAAATATATCAGGGGTCAGTACAGAGATCTCTCCCATCATCTATTTATCCCCAGGACTGTGACTGTGACGAGGGGCCATCCTCTGCGTCTGAAGGAAAGATGGTTTGTACACAAACATAGAAGAGGATTTTTTATGGCAAGAGCAGTGAGACTATGGAACTCTCTGCCTGAGGAGGTGGTGATGGTAAGTTCACTAAAAGAGTTCAAGAGGGGCCTGGATATATTTCTGGAGGGCAATAATATTAAAGGTTATACTTACTAGAGATGGATCGTTGATCCAGGGAGTTATTCTAATTGCCTGATTGGAGTCGGGAAGGAATTTTTTCCCCTAAAGTGGGAAAAATTGGCTTCTTCCTCATGGGTATTTTTGCCTTCCTCTGGATCAACTTGTAGGATAACAGGCCGGACTGGATGGACAGATGTATTTTTTTGGCCTTATAAACTATGTTACTATGTTACTAGATAGAGGTGTCTAGTTTATCTCGTGATTCTGGAGAGAATTTAGTGACAGGTTAGCAATCAAGCATTCCATCCCTAGACAAACTGAAAGTATCAAGCATGTTTTGGAGCAGTTTTTATGATGCTTTGTTTTTGACTGTCAGAATGAATGGAAGAGGTTTTTTTTACCCTAACAAAGTTTAACAACCAAGTCAGCTCCTCTAGTGGTATCTCACCTTTTTATTGTAATTATGACTTTAATCCACACTTTACCTCAGCCTCTTGGTGAAACTCTGTGAATTCTGCAGTGGATGCTGTCGTAAAACAAGCTAATAAAAAGTGTTGTTTGAGTCTGAACTTATATATATAAATTAATATAAACACAGTATCTTTTTACCTTCAATTACCATTCTTGTTCAAGATACATAACATTTTTCATAAATCATTGGTAGAGATGAGTGAAGTTTTGAAAAAAACTATTTGGCAGCTTCGACAGAGTTTGCCAAGAATTTTAATTTGTTCCAAATTAATTTGTCATGAATCGCTATATCAGGTATAACCAGGTCACTCTGCCTTAGGGTATGGCCACAAGGAGTGGCCATGCTGCAAGAGGGTTGCAGCCATGCTGCGGTGAAGAAGCGTGTGGCCAATTCACCCGCAGCTGCTTTTCATTTAATAATAAGACCACAATGTATAGTCGATCTTCATTGTTGATGGGCGATGCAATAAATCTTTTTTGTTTGGCTGGTTAGGTGGGGGCACAATATGCTGGCATACCCACTTCTCCAACTCCAGAGCTCTCCTGCCCTACAGGTGGGAGCCCTCCTTCTACAGGTGGCACCATCTAGAGGAAGGTAGGGGGCGGCAATACAGAAACATAAAAGTCATAGCGCAGAAAAGACCTGCCACAGCCTCAGGACATGCCTTCCAGACAGGCACTGTTCTGCTGCTGCTGTCGCCTGCACTATATGCTGTTGTAATACAGAGGGAGGGAGGCTGGCGATGTGGCCAGAGGGGTTGCCAGGGCAGGCAACAGTCCTCCCTCTCCACGGACTCAAGACTCGCAAGAAGATCCCAGCATGGCCAGTGATCAGATGTTCTGATCTGCAGAACAGCTTATTGCTTAAAAATCGGACTTTTTACACCAGAAAGCAAGCATAGTATGACCATTAATACTTTTCCCCCATTAGCTTTTTTACAGAATTACAACCTTAAACATGGGCATGCAATATTGGTGAGGGCTGCATAGAAAAATGAAAATAAGTATTTGCCCTTACCCATGAATTCAAAACTAAAACATTTTCCTCTCTGCAGTTTCTATTCTATATCATATAAAAAAGATCATAGCAAAACTGAAAAATATAAGTCCATCTAGGTCAACTAACTCTAGTTGGTACAGACAATTCTTTCCTCTAGACATAGTGGATGTACTATGTATGTACATCCAGGCCTTGGTAAAAAAAAAAAAAATCATTACAGAGATTATTGACTTTTGTTATGCCCTATGCACTGTTAGTGTCCATGAATAGGGAGTACACCCGGAAATTCTTGTCCCTTTAGTATTTGTAATCAAAACTGCTGCGTTTGAGGATTATTTAACCTAGAGTACAACTGCCAGGCCCATAGCAATGCATTGACCTGTCTCCATGGAAGGGTATTGACTTTGGGTTTATATTACCACATAGTGTTATTTTCTTACTCCCCCTCTTTCTCCATTAGAATGTAAAGGGTTTGTACAGCTGTGAAACTGACAGCCCCTGTGCTACAGATCTGTTCCCTTCAACATAAAAAAGACTCACTTATCCAAGGTCCCACCACTGCTCCTTTCTAGGCTGCTTCCAGTCCCCACGGGATCAGGAAGTAGGTGAGTCCCATGACTGCTGCAGCCAGTCACAGCCCTTAGAATTTTAACAGCAGTGACCTAAAGTTCAAGCCTGTGACTGCTGAGTCCTGTGATTGGCTGCAAAGGTCACTAAACCCAGTTGCTTCCTGGTCCCACGTGGATCAGAAAGTGCACAGAGCTGAAAACCAGTAGGACCACAGACAGGTGAATCTTCTTATTTAGGTGAAGAGTCACAGGTCCATCGCATATGGGTTTTTAGCTCCAAGGCCAGTTAATTACAAACTTTGGAGTGCTGTGGGCATATTACTAATCATAAAATGTTATCAACTCAAATGTGTACAGTGTTACTAGAACTGCAAGCTGACAGGTCCCTGATTGCCGTTCCTGCAGAGAACACCCTGACAGAGCTCTCTGGATCTGGCACTTCCGTAAGTTACTAGAATGCCTACTAGCCGCAATAACTATAATGAGATCTGTCCGATACCAACAAATATGCTGGGATTTTTGCAGGCAAATAAACACTGTGGCAGTGTGAAATAACCCTCACTGTATGTTGCTTGCTGGAAAATACCTCTATAAAATTGAAACAAATTTACTCAGTCTAATAGTCAATCATGATACTTAGAATAAGATAATTATCCTGAACTAAAACAATCCATTCTACTCTACCTAATTCAGATTCATGTTCCTTGAAGATTCAAAGCATCTTTGTTCATTTGTTAAAGGATAACTCCCACTAGATTTTCTAATTTTGTTTGTTGGATTTTGACAGCAAAACGTTAGCACTTTAAAGAAAAACATGGAGCATTTTATTAAGCAGAATGTAAAATAACATCTTTGAGCTTTTTGCTAAAAAATATCTTGAAATATGTCAAGTCAAGACATATTAAATGTATATTTTTCTGCAAAACTTTTGAAGAGCTAGAAGCCTTTTATATATTAAGTAAGCCATGGGAAAAGAACATTTACAGTAAATTGTTTAACATAAAAACTGTTTACTTCAAACCTGTCAGATGCTTTTTATAAATATATCAATAATGTACAGTGGGGAAAAAAGTATTTAGTCAGCCACCAAATGTGCAAGTTCTCCCTCTTAAAAAGATGAGAGGCCTGTAATTGACATCATAGGTAGACCTGAACTATGAGAGACAAAATGAGAAATCAAATCCAGAAAATCACATTGTCTGATTTTTAAAGAATTTATTTGCAAATTATGGTGGAAAATAAGTATTTGGTCAATAACAAAAGTTCATCTCAATACTTTGTTATATATCCTTTGTTGGCAATGACAGAGGTCAAATGTTTTCTGTAAGTCTTCACAAGGTTGACACACACTGTTGCTGTTATGTTGGCTCATTCCTCCATGCAGATCTCCTCTAGAGCAGTGATGTTTTGGGGCTGTCACTGGGCAACACGGACTTTCAACTCCCTCCAAAGGTTTTCTATGGGGTTGAGATCTGGAGACTGGCTAGGCCACTGCAGGACCTTGAAATGCTTCTTACGAAGCCACTCCTCCTTGCCCTGGCGGTGTGCTTGGGATTATTGTCATGCTGAAAGACCCAGCCACGTTTCATTTTCAATACCCTTGCTGATAGAAGGAGGTTTGCACTCAAAATCTCACAATACATGGCCCCATTCATTCTTTCATGTACACGGATCAGTCGTCCTGGTCCCTTTGCAGAGAAACAGCCCCAAAGCATGATGTTGCCACCCCCATGCTTCACAGTAGGTATGGTGTTCTTTGGATGCAACTCAGCATTCACTCTCCTCCAAACACGACGAGTTGTGTTTCTACCAAACAGTTCTACTTTGGTTTCATCTGACCATATGACATTCTCCCAATACTCTTCTGGAACATCCAAATGCTCTCTAGCAAACATCAGATAGGCCCAGATATGTACTGCCTTAAGCAGGGGGACATGTCTGGCACTGCAGGATCTGAGTCCGCGTAATGTGTTACTGACGGTAGTCTTTGTTACGTTGGTCCCAGCTTTCTGCAGGTCATTCACTAGGTCCGCCCGTGTGGTTCTGGCATTTTTGTTCACAGTTCTTGTGATAATTTTGAGATCTTGAATGGAACCCCCTGATCGAGGTAGATTATCAGTGGTCTTGAATGTCTTCCATTTTCTAATTATTGCTCCCACAGTTGATTTCTTCACACCAAGCTGCTTGCCTATTGCAGATTCAGCCTTCCCAGCCTGGTGCAGGTCTATAATTTTGCTTCTGGTGTCCTTCGACAGCTCTTTGGTCTTCACCATACTGGAGTTTGGAGTGTGACTGTTTGAGGTTGTGGACAGGTGTCTTTTATACTGATAACAAGTTCAAACAGGTGCCATTAATACAGGTAATGAGTGGAGGATAGAGGAGCCTCTTAAAGAAGAAGTTACAGGTCTGTGAGAGCCAGGAATCCTGCATGTTTGTAGGTGACCAAATACTTATTTTCCACCATAATTTGCAAATACATTCTTTAAAAATCAGACAATGTGATTTTCTGGATTTGTTTTCTCATTTTGTCTCTCATAGTTGAGGTCTACCTATAATGTCAATTACAGGCCTCTCTCATCTTTTTAAGTGGGAGAACTTGCAGAATTGGTGGCTGAATAAATACTCTTTTTTCCCCACTGTATATGCCAGATATAGAGATAGATAGAGAGAGAGAGAGAGAGCACTTAGTATGCATAATATGTGTGCGGAGTATTGTAGGCCAGGCAACGCTCCTCTTGGTTTCCGGAAATGATATTCAAGTTAGCTTTCAAATACCAGCAGATGTAAGATGTGCTAATTTTCCTGATACCAGCAGATGTAAGATGTGCTAATTTTCATACATTTTTGAAAAAACCCAGAGGACTGTTGACTGGCCTACAATATTTCTCATGTATATTCAGCGCACTTCATAAGTAGAAATAGTATCTCAACCAAGGCCTCTCAGATAGGTATGCAAATTCTCTTTGGTCTGCTCTGTTAAGGAGCAATTACCCAGAATGAGTTGGGTTCCTGGTATGAGACACTCATTTTTCCTTTCCTTTTGGAAAAGAGATTGGCTTGCATGTCTCTTTTCCAGAGAAATATTATGTGGGAACACAAACATGGCAATAAATAAAAATCTTACTATAAAAAAAAGCTCTGATTGAAAAATTTGAGGTTACCACCAGGGGAAAATGTTATTATGATAAAGCAGCGATTGAACAGCTAAATGTATAGAAATAGGAGAAGATTGATCTATGAAGTACAAGCAGGTATATATTGTATAAATTTTGAATCCATCCCTAATTTTCTAAAAAAAAAAAAAAACACCAAAATTTTTTGTCATGAAAAACATGTAGTTTTACCTTGCCCCCATTATGCCACGGCTGCAATCTGCCTACCATCACTTTCTGCATAGCTGCTGCTGATACCTCCATCATACCACTGCTGTGATCTGCCTACATTCCCATTCTGCTGCCACTGCTACGACCTGCATTCCATCAGTTTCTGTGTGACTACTGCTGCTCATCTCTATCATACCACCAACTTCATCATGACATTGCAGTGACCTGCCTACATTTGCATTCTGCATTGTTTTGCTGCCGAATTCATCATGCCACCAATGCTATTACGCCACTGCTGTGACCTGCCTACTATCACGGGCAGGCAAATGGAGCAATTTAGGTTCAGCCAGAATCGATTTGGGTCTTAACCAAACTTTTTAAAAAATTCATCGAACTTGTACTGAACTGAATCTCGAGTGATTTGCTCATCTCTATGTGCAATTTGTGTTTTACAATAAAAAAGGTAACATATGAAATCTGTGGGAGACAATGTGATGTTTATGTTTTACGAAATGTTGCAATACCACTGTTAAACTTCTGAGGGTCTAATTTGAAATCTCTGAGTGATAACATAGGATACTAGTCCAAAATCCAAGTCAGGGCATTTTCAGTCAGTAGCAAAAAATAGCAATACAGAATTGAAGTGTGTAATGTCTATCTTGCAGTACAGAGGGCAGCTTTGAAATCTCTGAGTGATAACAAGAAATACTAGTCCAAAATCCGTGTCAGGGCATCTCCAGAGAGCTCAAGTTTTTTTTTTTTTTTAATATAGTAATACAGAATATAAGTGCATACTGTGGGTCTTAGACATAATGCTGTCAGTGTTATGGCAGAAGATGGCATTTGCCTTCTTGTTTTTTATATTTATTTAGTGCCACACCACAGCTGATACAATCTTTGCTGTGTTCATGTCTCACTGTCTGAAGAATAAGATGGCCTGCTACTCCCTTCTTCCCCCCTCCTCCTCCCCTCCTTTTGTGCTTTTCATTCACCTTTTAAGTTACTTGTTTTTGGCTCGTCACTCACTAATGCCTTTCAGTATGAGGAGCTTCTGCGCTCTTGGCACAGAAGTTTGTTAATTGAAAGTTGGCCAGTGTTTTGGCTGATAATGGATGTTCTTACCCCCCCAATCTGCTCTCCCATTCGCGGCTCTACCATGGCCTATTTTACTGCTGCTTTTTATTAAGATGGAGGCTGCAGGGGTGGTGGCACAGTGGATGGGAGGCAGATACTGATGATGAGGAGGATGACTTTTCTCACTTTTTCAGAACTTTACTAGTACTAACTCCTTTATTATGTAATGTATTGAATTTGGTTTTTGCTATCTCCGTGATCTCTCGGGTTGTTTTTGTATGTAGCTTTTACCTTTTACCATATATCCCACATGGCTGAATTGCATATCAGGTCTCACAATATTAATGGTCTTAATGCTCCACAGAAACGAAGGCAACTGTTGGACCTCCCTCTATAAAAATCAGGCTGAGATTGTCCTCCTACAGGAAACTCTCTTCCGTCATAATCACATCCCTAAGCTTCCTACTTCAGTTTATTCACAATGGTTTCACTCCCCACATTCTTCTGCATCTAGGGGTGTTTCCGTGACGATTAAGAATTCCATCCCATTCCAAGTAATTAAGTCCTATGTTGATCCAGGAGGCAGGCTTCTTATATTGCAGGGCAAATTGTTTGACATGAAAATCACCATAGCTAATATATATGCTCCTAATAAAAAACAAATCACATGGATTATTTCAGCACTTAAAATATTAAAATAATATGCAGAGGGAGTAGTGATCTTGGGAGGGGATTTTAATGTAGCTTTGGAACCAGACTTAGACATATCTCTCTCTCCATCTAGTTTTTCTATCAAGCACCTGAAAAAGCTAAAAATGGCTTTGGCTGACGCAAGATTGGTAGATATGTGGAGACTCTTGCACCCTTCTGATAGGGATTATACTTACTTTTCAGCGGTTCACACCTCATATCATAGACTTGACTACATATTCCTGTCAGAACCACATGTGCAGGCGACTCGTTCAGTTAACATTGAGGCCATGGTGTTAGCAGACTCTGCTCCTGTTAAAATGTCATTAGCATTACAGTGCCTTCCTCAACGTGCGTGGTCTTGGCGTTTAAACAACACTTTGCTTGAGTCAAGTGCACATGTGGAATCTCTGGCGAACAAACTAGAGAAATTTTTTCATCTTAACCGAGACCCACAAATCTCACAACCGACAGTGTGGGAGGCCCATAAGGCTTTTATAAGGGGAGAATTGATCACACTAGGAACTTTTGTTAAGAGACAGAGAACTATGGAACTTAACTCATTGATGTCACAAATTACGGTTTTGGAGAAAACACACAAGAAGACATGGACAGATTCCCATCTTAGACAAAAAGTAAAAGACCTCCTTAACATTAAAGCAGCAAAATCCCTGCGCCTCTTAAAATATAAATATTGTGCACATGGGGACAAAGGAAATAAAATAATGTCACGCCTTATTAAAAAGAGAAAGGAGAAAACATTTATACCCTCTATAAAGTTGGATGCGACCAACAGAGTGACTACTACCCCACAAATAGCCGCTGCCTTCAAAAACTTTTACGCTAAACTATATAATATCTCTCAAAATGAGAATCACCCTCCTGAAGTAAGTGCTTCAATAACCAAGTTAACCTTGTCTTTCTTGGATTCCATAAGCTCACCTAAATTGAACCCTCAAGATAAAGCTTCGCTTATATCTCCGTTTACAATCTCAGAATTGGAAAAGGTGTTGAATACCATCCCATCTGGTAAAAGCCCAGGACCTGATGGCCTACCAATTATCTATTACAAGAAATTTAAGAAGCAGCTCCTTCCCCAATTCCTTCAGGTATGCAATTCCCTTCTGCTCAGCGCATCCCTTCCAGTTCATGCGCTATGTGCCCATATCACAGTTTTACACAAGGAGGGGAAAGACCCAGAGGATTGTGGGAATTATCAGCCTATATCCTTATTGAACTGTGATCTTGGGCAAAGTTTTTGTCCCATAGAATAGCTCCACTTTTATCACATTGATCCAGAACAGGTTGGGTTTGTGCCGGCCTTATTGATCTTATTGATCCAGAACAGGTTGGGTTTGTGCCGGCCAGAGAGAGAAAACATAATGTCTGGCGAGTGGCGCATGCTATTCATGCAGCCAGAGCCAAAAAATTACCCCTACTACTGTTGGGAACAGACGCAGAAAAAGTGTTCGATCAAGTGAAATGGGAATTCATGCGGGTGACCATAAGGAAATTTGATTTCCCTCCACCATTTATAGAAGCTATCTTCTCATTATACACTCAACCATCTGCCTAAAGCTTAATTAATGGTACACTGTCAGACTCATTTCTCATCACAAATGGTACCCGTCAGGGATGTCCTTTATCCCCAACCCTATTTATTCTCTGTATGGAGATGTTATTACTTAAAATTAGACACTATTAGTGTCTGAGGATAGGTCATCAATATGTACTGGCTGTACAACCCCTTTAATTACTCTGAGAAGCAATAATAGATCAATGCAGGGCATGTGTGAGCCACGCTTTTTTTCCCTATTTTGGAATTTTAAATGAAACATGCAATGTACAAGAAATGTAATATTAACATTAAAATTAAAGACATTTCAGTTCTTCTCTTTAGGCAATAATGCAGGACATGGTACAAAGTAATAATACAGGTTTGTAATATGTCTTGTATAATTCTAGTGAATGAATAAAGGAATTGGAAACCATGAGGGAACTTTAAAACTATGTAAAAATTATTTCTCATAAACTCGATTGAAAGGTCTCATACAGAAATTTCTATGTTTAATGGAATAATATTTAATGACATCAAGTTAGTTTAAAATAAAACCAAGGAAATTTGGGGAAGACATTGCAATAGAATAGTACAGATGTAGCAGGGTTAACACACAACTATGTCATATAAATGTAAGCAGTACAGCAATAGATGTTTTAAAATGCAAACATTCAACTGTTATAATGTCATAATGCATCATAATGATTTAGTAATATTGTATTAGTACTTCATGAAAGGGGATATGTCACGAGCAACCTCCCTATCCTGCTGTTTGCATAGACACATAGCTGTTCACTTGATTAAAATGCTGTTTTTCTTTTGTTGATCTGAGATTCCTTTCCTTAGTTATAAAGCTTGTTCCTAATATGTAAATTAGGCCTTTTGTTCAATGAAGGCATTACCATTGCTCTTGTTGTACCCATGCTCCACTCATTTCCTTGGCCAACCCCTCCCTGGAAGCTTTGGCACTGCCTGGTCCTGTCAGACAAAGACTGGCTATAGAAAAGAGTGGAGCCTGGGAGAAACAAAAGCAATGGTGATGCCCTCATTACACGAAAGGCCTCATTTGCATATTAATAAAAAGTATCATAACTTGCAATGGAGCTTCACATTGGATTGATCAAAAAAAAAGAAACAACATTTTAATCAGGAGAACCAGAGCTATGTGTCTATGCAAACAGTTTGATAGGGAGGTCGCTGGTGACAGATTCCCTTTAATATTACAAACAGAATTCACTGTTATAACAGACAAACCTTGCAATAACTAATTATAACAAATTAATCAAACTAGATTACATATGAAATATTGTATTACACAAAACATGAAATGTAAAAGTCTAAAGAACGTTTTATTATTATTCCATGGTGTGACACCAAGCTCCTATTATCAAGCTTTCAATACCACATTCATTTTCTCCTCGACTAATTCTGAAATATCCATTTTCTCCCCATGTTTTTCCCCATGAATTTGCTACAATCTGAAAAAACAAATTTAACAGATTTAGTCTATTACATGAATACATTTAACTTGAAAATTGGAAACAGGATGTATTTGGTTAAGCTGGGATCCACGCATTCATGAGCTGGTTATAGAGATTAGGTGATAATGATGTGGATGGCCAAACCACTATGAAATGGGGGGATATGGCAAACAGTTTCTACCTGAAGAAACAGATCTACACAAGAATGGGTATAGATGGAGCCAGAAGAGGCCCAACAAGATACTCTACATTGGCTAAGGCAATGAGTCATGGGGTTGATGCAGCAAACTGAATATTTTCAGCAGGTGAAGGGAAACCAAGCTATGGTTCAATTTCTGGTAAGAATCATTGGAAACCTGACTATAAAGCATCTATTGTATCACAGTGTATGTGTGGGAACAATAAATGACCAGCTATTTTTTATTTTGGAAAATATTGTGTAAGATTGACAAGGAAAAGCACTTAGGATTTAGTTGCTACTTAGCCAATATCAGGCACTTGCAGTCAAGGCTGATAAGAAGATGGTGAGCATCAAAAGGGGCTTAGACAAGAACATACTTCTACAGCTTTAATAATCACTAATCAGACCGCACTGTGTGCAATTTTGGACACCAATGAATAATAAAGACTTTACAGAGGTTGACTAATGTAATATATGGAAAGTGTGGACTACAGTACAAAGAAACCTCATGAAAATAAGTATTCTTTAGAAAAAACACAGTTGAGGGAGATCTAATAACTATGTCTAAATATATCATAGGTCAATACAGCAATTGGTCCCATAATCTAATTATACCCAGGACTGTAGCCATTATAAGGGGGTAATAATCTCCATATATGGGAGAAAAAGGGTCTTGCACCAATATAGACAGGGGTTGTGAGAGCAGTCAGACTTTGGAATTTTATAAAAGAGGATGCTGTGATGGTGAATTCACTAAAAAGCTCAAGAGGGGCCTGGATGTATTTCTGTAGTTTAACAATATTTCATGTTATGATTACTAGATTTCTGGAGGAGGATAATTGATCTATTATTTATCTATTATTCAGGAAGAAACTTTTTTTTCCTAAGATAACGAAAACACCACTTTGTGAGGGATTTTTGCTTCTGGATCAACCTCGCAGTTAAAACAATTTACAACAAATCTATTTAATAAATAAATACAGAATCAGAATAACATAATTGTAGTTTTTCCCTACAATAAAAAAGTAAATAAAGAAATAAACTGAATTAAAATAGCGTTCTCCATTTAAAAAATAAAAGTTTTTTTTTTTTTTTTTTTTTTGTTAAACAGCTTACCCAAAATTTTTCCTTATTTGGGCCTTGTAGAGCACCCCATCTAATAAAAGACAAAACATCACAAAATTGTTATGGAGAATTAATATATGCCATATAAAATGTGTTAAAGGGAATTTGTTACCGAATGTTCATCCTTTAAACTTTCAGTAATGGCCAGCAGAACATTGCACAAGCATGCTAAACATACCTTTATGTCAATTGTCTCTCTGGAATGTCCTGGAAAATTTCAATCTAGAGATGAGCGAGCATACTCGTCCGAGCTTGATACTCGTTCGAGTATTAGGGTACTCGTAAATGCTCGCTACTTGGACGAGTATCTCGCCATGCTCGAGGAAATGGCATCTCCCGCCTTTTGAGTTTTTGGCGGCTATAAACTCAGCCAATCACAAGCCAGTAGACTCTGCAGTACACTCAGCATCACGTGGGGCCCTTACATGTCGATAGCAGGGGTTGGCTGGCCTGATCAGGTGACCCTGGAATATACTAGTGACAGCCCGCAGTGCTCGGCTCAGTCGCTGCCTGGATGCCATTAGGGACAGATCTGCAGTGTGATACAGGGAGAGTGTTAGGGTGTTCTACTAGATTTGTGTTAGGCAGGAGTGATTCTAAAAGAACCCAACAGCCCTTGTTAGGACTACAAGACCCTTTTTTTATCTGCTTGTGGCTGGGCTTGCTGGCACTAGTAGTGCAGCTACTGCCATATTTGCTGCATTTTGCAGGGAGACTGGAAAAAGTTTATTTTTTGGCTCTCAGTGACACACATCCATTTCAAACAGCTAAGTGGGACAATTTTTTTGTGTTTCATTGAAATAGGCAAAGTCTGCAGAAGATTTTTTTCTGTCTAACTGATAGATAGTGGAAGTCACAGTACAAAATCCTTTTATTTGCTCTAAGTGATACAAATCCATTTCATACAGCTGTGTGGAACCATTCTGTGTGTCACAGTTCAGCTGTCCAGTCACCACAAACCACAATCCGTATGTTCTGTCCAGGTGACCCATACTGTACGTCACGTAATCAAATACGGTCTTTTGCTCTCACTGATACAGCTACATTAGAAAAATCGGAGTGCGACATTTTTCTGGGTTGCAGTGAAAATAGCCACAGTCAGCAGGGGCTGATTTTGCTCTCTGATATATTCTGCACGCCACGTAAAAAAAAAATAAAACAACAAAAATTTTTTTTTTTTTTTTTTTTTTTAATCTCAGTGATACAAATCCATTTCATACAGCTGTGTGGAACCATTCTGTGTGTCACAGTTCAGCTGGCCAGTCACCACAAACCACAATCCGTATTTCCTGTCCAGGTGACCCATACTGTACGTCACGTAATCAAATACGGTCTTTTGCTCTCACTGATACAGCTACATTAGAAAAATCTCTGTGCGACATTTGTCTTGGTTGCAGTGAAAATAGCCACAGTCAGCAGGGTCTGAGTTTGCTCTCTGATATATTCTGCACGTCACGTAAAAACAAAAAAACAAAAATTTTTATTTTTATTTTTTTAAATTTCAGTAATACAAATCCATTTCATACAGCTGTGTGGAACCATTCTGTGTGTCACAGTTCAGCTGGCCAGTCACCACAAACTACAATCCGTATTTCCTGTCCAGGTGACCCATACTGTACGTCACTTAATCAAATACGGTCTTTTGCTCTCACTGATACAGCTACATTAGAAAAATCTCTGTGCGACATTTGTCTGGGTTGCAGTGAAATAGCCACAGTCAGCAGGGGCTGAGTTTGCTCTCTGATATATTCTGCAAGTCACGTAAAAAAAAAAAAAAAAAAGTTTTTTTTAAAATCTCAGTGATACAAATCCATTTCATACAGCTGTGTGGAACCATTCTGTGTGTCACAGTTCAGCTGGCCAGTCACCACAAACCACAATTCGTATTTCCTGTCCAGGTGACCCATACTGTACGTCACGTAATAAAATACGGTCTTTTGCTCCCACTGATATAGCTACATTAGAAAAATCTCTGCGACATTTGTCTGGGTTGCACTTAAGAAGACCAAGTCTCCCTAATCTAATAGTTTCAGTGTAATTGCTCCATACTGCACGGTACATAATAAAATACGTAATTTTGCTCTAACTTATCCACATATATATTAACTTGTTCAGATTGAACAAGTTTGTGGGTTTCAGTACAGGAGGCCCATTTTTTTTTTTTTGGTATATATAATACACTTATATACAGAAAATGTTAAACCCCAGGGCTAAGGGTCGAGGACAAGGGCATGGGCGTGGGCATTCAATTACTGCAGGGGGCAGAGGCCGTGGTCCTGGGCAGGGTGAGACAGTACCTGCTGATGAGGAAGCAGGGGAACGTCGCAGAGCTACACTCCCTAGCTTCATGTCTCAACTTACCGGGACATGTGGTAGAGTACTGTTGAAACCACAACAGTGCGAACAGGTGATGTCGTGGATTGCGGACAATGCTTCAAGTAATTTGTCCACCAGTCAGTCTTCCACGTAGTCCACCCACGTTACCCAAGGGAGCACTCCTCTGGCTCCTCCACCTCAACCTCCTTGCCCCCAGTCTGCCCCCTCCCAGGAAAATTTGGAATGCGATCCGGCATACTCTCAGGAACTGTTTTCTGGACCCTTCCCAGAGTCACAAACCACTTCTCATGTTGCTGCTGACCTCTTTCCCGATGCCCAAGTTTTCCAACTGTCGCAGTCTGTGGGTGATGATGATGACAATGTTGACTTAGTGGAAGAAGTGTGTAAAGAGGTGTCGGATGATGAGGAGATACGGTTGTCAGACAGTGGTGAAGTTGTCAGGGCAGGAAGTCCGAGGGGGGAGCAGACTGAGGAATTGGAGGATGACGAGGTGACTGACCCAAGCTGGGTTGATAAGCCGAGTGAAGACAGTGCTTCTGAGGCGGAGGCGAGTGCTGCATCAGAACAGGTTGGAAGAGGCAGTGGTGTGGCCAGAGGGAGAAGCAGGGCCAGAGCTGGTGCATCAGCAGCAACTGTTTCACGTAGTGGAGCTCCCGTGGCGAGGCCTAGATGTTCGCAAGTCTAGAGGTTCTTTAAAGAAAGTGAGGATGACCGACGGACTGTGGTGTGCAACCTGTGCCACACCAGGATCAGCAGGGGTGCCACCACTACTAGCCTAACCACCACCAGCATGCGCAGGCATATGAGTGCTAAACACCCCACTCAATGGAACCAAGGCCGTTCACTACCTCCTGTGGGTCACACCACTGCTCCTTCCCCTGTGTCACTCGCTGCCTCTGCTAGTCAACCCCCTGCCCAGGACCCCGGCACGAGCGCCTCCCGCCGGAAAACCACACCTTCGCCTCCACGATCCTCCACAGCGTCCACCAATGTGTCCTTGTCTTTACAGCAGATGCTGGAGCGCAAGAGGAAATACAGTTCAACCCACCCACATGCCCAAGCCCTCAACGTCCACATCTCCAAATTGCTGAGCCTGGAGATGCTGCCCTATAGGCTGGTAGAGACCGAGGCCTTTCGCAACCTCATGGCGGTGGCTGCCCCTCGGTATTCGGTCCCCAGCCACCACTATTTTTCCCGATGTGCCGTCCCAGCCCTACACCAGCACGTGTCACAGAACATCATCCGTTCCCTGACCAATGCTGTTTCTGAGAAGGTCCACCTAACCACGGACACGTGGACAAGTGCTGCCAGGCAGGGACACTATATATCACTGATGGCACATTGGGTTAACTTGGTGGAGGCTGGGACCGAGTCTGACCCTGGGGCCGCTCATGTACTGCCCACACCGAGGATTGTGGGGCCTACCTCGGTCACGGTCTCTCAGACGTACTATGCCTCCTCCTCTGACCCCTCCTCCTCCTCCACCTCCTCCTCCGAATTACCATCCGTGGGCACGGCGCCTTCAATCGGTAGCTTTAGGCGCAGCAGCAGTGCCATGGCTAAGCGCCAGCAGGCGGTGCTCAAACTGTTGAGCTTAGGTGACAAAAGGCACACCGCCCAAGAACTATTACAGGGCATCACGGCGCAGACCGATCTGTGGCTGGCACCGCTGAACCTCAAGCCAGGCAAGGTTGTGTGTGACAACGGGCGTAACCTGGTGGCGGCTCTGCAACTCGGCAGACTGACACATGTGGCATGCCTGGCCCACGTGTTCAATCTCATAGTTCAGCGGTTCCTCAAGACATACCCCAATCTGTCTGATTTGCTCACCAAGGTGCGCCGCATCTGTGTGCATTTCCGCAAGTCGACCACAGATGCTGACACTCTCAAGGCAGCGCAGCGCCGCCTACAACTGCCCGCTCACCGACTGTTGTGCGACGTGCCCACGAGATGGAATTTGACATTAAACATGTTATCCAGAGTTTACCAGCAGCGCAGTACGATTGTAGACTGCCAGATGTCAACTTCCACCAGAACTGGTAGTCAGGTAAGTCAGCTTCCTCAAGTCTACAATGAGGAGTGGACGTGGATGTCTGATATCTGCCAGGTGTTGAGCAACTTTGAGGATTCAACACAGATGGTCAGCGGCGATGCCGCCATTATCAGCCTCACCATCCCGCTTCTGTGCTTCTGTGGGCTTTGCCTGTTGAAAAATTCACTGCTCAGCATCAAGTCGGAAGCTTAACGCTTGTCACAAGAGATGGTGGAGGAAGATACGTCGCTTGATAGCCAGAGCACCCTCCGGTCTGTTTCTCAGCGCGTATAGGAGGAGTGGGATGAGGATGAGGAGGAAGAGGAGGAGAATGTCGGCGAGACAGAAGAGGGTTCCAGTGCTCAGTCCTTATTAACTGTTGATCGTGTATGGGCTGAAGAGGAGTACTTGGAGGAAGAGGAGGAAATGGAGAGTCAGGCCAGTGAGGAGAGGGAATTCTTGCGTGTTGGGACTCTGGCGCACATGGCAGACTTCATGTTAGGCTGCCTATCCCGTGACCCTCGCGTTAGAAGCATTTTTTCAAACACCGATTACTGGGTGTTCACTCTCCTGGACCCACGGTACAAGCAGAACCTTTCCACTCTAATCCCTTTAGAGGAAAGGAGTATGAGAGTGAATCAATATCAACAGGCCCTGGTGCACAAGCTGAAACAATCCTTCCCATCTGACAACGCTAGCGGCAGAGGGCGTGCTTCTGTGGGCCAAGTAGTGGGGGAGAGGAGGCGAGCAGGCAGCTTGTCCAGCACTGGCAGGGGAATGCTCTCCAAGGCCTTTGCCAGTTTTATGTCACCCCAGCAAGACACTGTTACCTGTCCCCAGTCTCGGCAGAGTAGGGGTGAGCTTTACAGAAAGATGGTGAGGGAGTATCTAGCTGACCATACCAACGTCCGGACCGATCACTCTGCTCCATACAACTACTGGGTTTCAAAGCTGGACACGTGGCCTGAACTGGCGCTGTACACCTTGGAGGTGCTGGCCTGCCCTGCCGCTAGTGTGTTGTCAGAGCGGGTATTCAGTGCAGCTGGTGGCATCATCACTGATAAGCGTACACGCCTGTCAGCTGACAGCGCTGACAGGCTGACGCTTATTAAAATGAACAAAGCCTGGATTTCACCGGAATTTAAATTTCCTCCGGGGGAAAGCAGCTAAAGAATAAGATTCCTTATGTATCCAATTCCTCTCCTCTACTCCTCCTCCTCCTTCTCTTCATTGCCAAACGCTGACCCAAAACGCAATTTTTTAGAGGGCCAACTGGCACTCTTTTACGACAATTTTTTCGGAGGGCCGGAAAACCGTCGTGTGGCTCGGTCAATGTGTAGTCACAGCCATACAGGGCAATGCTAAATTTTTTATGTGCTCTACTTGCTACCGTCGTGTAGCTCGGTCACTCTGACCGAGTCTGACCCTGGGGCCGCTCATGTACTGCCCACTTGGAGGATTGCGGGGCCTACCTCAGTCACGGTTTCTCAGACTTACTATGCCTCTTCCTCCAACCCCTCCTCCTTCGAATTACCATCCGTGCTTCACCTCCTGCTACCTCAGTCTAACTCGGTCACTCTTTTGTCACCGCCATGCTGCGTCAGGCTAAATTTTTGGGTGGCTCACCTGCTACCTCATATAACTTGGTCACTTGTTGGTGTCACCGCCATGCTGTGTCAGGCTTATGCCTGCATCGTGTGGCTGGGGATAGGAGAGCAGTGCCAGCATGGGCATGGGTGATGGACCTTTGTTGCACCTAGTTGGGTGCTTCCCTAACATGTGATGGGCATGTGCCTCGCCTTTCTTGGTTTGGGTGAGCACAATTGCCACGAGGGTAACCACCAGGCTGTTGCAGGAGAATCTGGGGTAATGGTGGGATTAGGCAGCCTCAGAGGCATCCATGCATGCTGCCACTGCTGTTTCCTGTCCATTTCCATGGTGTTTCCATTATTTTCTGATGTTTCCAGGTTTTCACCCAGCCTTACCTAGGCAGAGCCTTGGTACCCTGCAAAAAATGTTCGAGTCTCCCATTGACTTCAATGGGGTTCGTTACTCGAAACGAGCACCCGAGCATCCGGAAAAGTTTGTCTCGAATAACGAGCACCCGAGAATTTTAGTGATCGCTCATCTCTATTTCAATCCTATAAAATCTAAAAGTTCCCAGCGGGGTGGGCTTTAGTTTTGAAAGTGCACAAGCCCACCGCTCTTCCCGATGCTGTATACCTCCCCTAAGCTGCCAATGTCACACTGATGCAGTTTTTTCTTGCTGCATGCTCCTCCCGTATGCCATACCTAGCTTCCTCCACCTCTCCCCTGATGTCAGGGAGATGCTTTGGCAAATCTGGGAAAATTAGGGATACGCTGCATGAGAGTGATCATGGTATAGAGGAGAGGAAACCTTTGTAGCTTAGGGGAGGTATACAGTGCCTTGGGCGCTTTGAAAGCCAAAGCCCACCCCACTCGCCAGTTTGGAGCTGTTTTCCATAGGATTAAAACAGATTTTCTAGGACATTCACTAAGAGACAAATGACATAAAGATATGTCTACCATGCTTTTTCAAAGTTCTGCTTGCACTATTTCAGAGACAGGGTTAAAAAGGGCGCGACATCGAAGTGTTGGTGACGCAATTGGCTTGAGGAAGCGCGGTATTAGCGTGAAACGGCCGTCGCCTATGCCCTGTTGGGTGATTTTATGCTGTCCGCCCCAGATCATCGCTGTATGTAAGTGATTTTGCCTCTAGTAAACTTTGGACTACATTTACTATTATGCAGCTGATCAGGAAGAGAAGACATCCAATCAGGACTGGAAGAGAAGCCTACTAGACAGGCCTACAGCCAATGCTCGGGTGCTCGTTATTCGAGTCAAATTTTTCCCGATGCTCGGGTGCTCGTTTCGAATAACGAACCCCATTGAAGTCAATGGGAGACTCGAGCATTTTTTGCAGGGGACCAAGGCTCTGCCTAGGGAAGGCTGGGTGAAAACCTGGAAACCTCAGAAATCGTACCATTACCCCACATTCTGGCCAACAGCCTTGGGGTGACCCTCAAGACAATTGTGCTGACCCAGACCAAGATGGGCAAGGCACATGCGCTGGTACATGTTAGGAAAGCACCCAACTAGGTGCAACGAAGGTCCGTCGCCGCCTGCGGGTGACACCACTGCCCATGCTGGCACTGCTGTCCTATCCCCTGCCCCACGACGCAGGCATAAGCCTGACACAGCGTGGTGACAGCGTGGTGGTGACACCAACAAGTGACCAAGTTAGATTGAGGTAGCAGGTGAACCACCCAAAAATTTTCCCTGACACAGCATGGCGGTGAAACCAGAGTGACCAAGTGAGACTGAGGTAGCAGGTGAAGCACTTAAAATTTTACCCTGACACGGAATGGTGGTGAACGTCAGACGCCGCCTGCATGAGATTAGGGATAGAGCTGCTGTCTGTCAGGGAGAGTGTTAGGGCCTTAATTTAGATGTTGGTTAGGCAGGAATCACCCACAAAGAACTCAACAGCCTTCTAAAGGCTACAAGCACCTTTTTTTTGTCTCCTCCTGGCTGCTGCATGAGATTAGGGATAGAGCTGTTGTCTGTCAGGGAGAGTGTTAGGGCCTCAATTTAGATGTTGGTTAGGCAGGAATCACCCACAAAGAACCCAACAGCCCTTATAAGGGCTACAAGCACCTTTTTTTTTTTGGTCTCCTCCTGGCTGCTGGCTGGGACTTGTAGTGCAGCGACCGCCATCTTGGCTGCACACTGTTAGGGCCTCAATTTAGATTTTGGTTAGGCAGGAATCACCCACAAAGAACCCAACGGTCCTTCTAAGGGCTACAACAACCTTTTTTTTTGGCCTCCTCTCGGCTGCTGGCTGGGACTTGTAGTGCAGCTACAGCCATCTCGGCTGCACGCTGTGCACAGCGACTGGTGGCAGAAGGGACAGCACGTGGTCCACACAGACCCAAAAGAAATTGCCCAAAGTCCTCTCAGTACTCATTTTTGCTGCTGCTGTACCTTGGTTTGCTGGGATCTGTAGTGCAGTCTTCGGAATACATTTTTTCTCTCAGTTATATATACTACAGTCCAGTGAACAATTATGTTGTGTGCTGTACAGTAGCGTCAGTCTAGGGTAAACGTTTTTTTCTCTCAATTAGATATCCTACAGCGCAGTGAAATATTCTGTCATGTGCTGCACAGTAGCCGGAGTGTAGAAAATATACGTTTTTTTCTCTCAGTTATATATCATACAGTGCAGTTAAAAATTTAGTGATTTGCGGTACAATAGCCGCCGTCTAAAGACAACGTCTTTTCTCTCAGTTATATATACTACAGTGCAGTGAAAAATTCTGTCGTGTGCTGCACACTAGCCGGAGTGTAGAAAATATATGTTTTTCGTCTCAGTTATACATTATACAGTGCAGTGCAAAATTCTGTCGTGTGCTGCACACTAGCCGGAGTCTAGAAAATATACATTTTTTCTCTCATTCATATATCCTACAGTGCAGTGAAAAATTGTGTGGTGTGCGTTATACTAGCGGCAGTCTAGAGAATACATTTTTGCTCTCAGATACATTTAATACAGTCCAGTGAAAAATTCTGTGGTGTGTGGTACACTATCCGCAGTCTAGAGAATACGTTTGTGGCCTCAGATATTAATTCGACAGTTTAGTGATTACACAAAATGTTGAACCCAAGGGCTAAGGGTCGAGGACGTGGGCGTCCAAGTGATGTAGGGGGGCAGAGGCCGTGGTCCTGGGCAGGGTGACACAGTACCTACTGATGGGGGAGCAGTGGAACGCCGCAGAGTTTCGCTCCCTAGCTTCATCTCGCAACTTACAAGGTCACGTGGTACACCACTATTAAAACCACAACAGTGCGAACAGGTGATGACGTGGATAGCGGATAATGTCCAAGTAATTTATCCACCACCCAGTCTTCCACACAGTCCACCCACTTTAGCCAAGGGAGTAGACCTCTGGCTCCTCCAGCTCAACCCCCTTCCCCCCAGCCTGCCCCTTGTTGGGGTGTGGGAGTCGTTGCCGTTAGAAACAGTCCTCACTCAGGTCTTGGTAAAATAAGCTCAGGTTTATTTTTGAGCAAAAACAAAACAACTTAACAAAAACAAAGTTCAGGAGAATAAGGGGTTAAGTTGCAGCTACCTTAGGATCAAGTAGCACCCCAGCTCTCAGCTCATCCAGTCTGAACTGAAGATCCCTCCACCTAAATACAAGTGCACTTATATACAATTTACCAGTTCCCTGAATCCATCAGTCTTAAAGGAACATACATTTGGTTTAAAACAGAAATATTGCACATAAATCATACATTAAACTACATAAAACACAAAGCATTCTAGCTGTCTCCTTTTAAAATAAAAAAGGAGCTTACAATCTATATACATTTTACCAAATTATACCAAACATAACATATGAACATAAACCCACTAGGTTTGGCTGCAGCTTTGCCTCACCTGGCAATAATTAGCAGCACCCTATATAAACCCAGCACACCCTCTCCTCAGGTTTAGTCTCCTGCAGGTAAGTAGCTGGTAATGCTGTGTGTTTGGTGGTGGGGAATACTGAGCTAGTTTGTCTGTGGAAATGATAGTGGGCAGAGACAACGGTTTGCTGGCCAGCATGTGAAAAAAGAGAGAGAAATATACATACATACAGATAGACAGACTTGCTCACTATTAACCCCTCAACACCCCTCCCATGGAAAATATGGATTCACATCCGGCATACTCACAGGAAGTCTTTTCAGGACCCTACCCAAAGACACAAACCACTGCTCAACAGCAACCTGAGCAGTTGCTCTGTCCCGATGCCCAAAATTTAGACCTTTCGCAGTCTGTGGGTGATGAGAGTGTGGACTTAGTGCAAGTAGTGCATCAAGAGGTGTCGGATGATGATGAGACACGGTTGTCAGACATTGACGTTGTTGTCAGGGCAGTAAGTCCGAGGGGGGAGCAGAGTGGGGAATCGGAGGAAGAGCAGGTGGATGATGAGGTGACTGAACCGAGCTGGGTTGGTAAGCCTAGTCAAGACAGTGCTTCTGAGGGGGAGGCAAGTGCAGCACCAGAACAGGTGGGAAGAGGCAGTGGGGTGGCCAGAGGGAGAAGCAGGGCCAGAGCAAGTAGATCAGCAACTGTTTCACGTAGTGAAGCTCCCGTTCCGAGGCCTAGATGTTCGCAAGTCTGGCGGTTTTTTAAAGAATATGAGGATGACCGACGGACTGTGGTGTGCAACCTATGCCACACCAGGATCAGCAGGGGAGCCACCACTACCAGCCTAACCACATATGAGTGCTAAACACCCCACTCAATGCAACCAAGGCCGTTCACCTCCTGCGTATCACACCACTGCTCCTACCCCTTTGTCACATGCTGGCTCAGCGTGTCAACCCCCCGCCAAGGACCCCGGCACGAGCGCCTCCCGCCCTACAACCACCCCTTCACCTCCACGATCCTCCACACCCTACACCAATGTGACCCTACACCCTCTTCATAACTGAGAAAAAAACGTAGTCTTTATATGGTGGCTATTTTACCGCAAAGCACTTCATTTTTCACTGGACTGTAATACATATAACTGAGAGAAAATACGTATTTTATAGACTGACGCTGCTGTGCAGCACACTAGAGAATTGTTCACTGGACTGTAGTTTATATAACTGAGAATAAAAACGTATTCTCTAGACTGCGGCTAGTGTACCGCACACCTCACAGTTGTTCACTGGACTGTAGTTTATGTAATTGAGTGAAAAAAATTATTCTCTAGACTGCGGCTAGTGTTTCGCACACCTCACAATTGTTCACTGGACTGTAGTTTATATAACTGAGAATAAAAACATATTCTCTAGACTGCGGCTAGTGTACCGCACACCTCACAATTGTTCACTGGACTGTAGTTTATGTAATTGAGTGAAAAAAATTATTCTCTAGACTGTGGCTAGTGTTTCGCACACCTCACAATTGTTCACTGGAATGTAGTTTATATAACTGAGAATAAAAACATATTCTCTAGACTGCGGCTAGTGTACCGCACACCTCACAATTGTTCACTGGACTGTAGTTTATGTAATTGAGTGAAAAAAATTATTCTCTAGACTGCGGCTAGTGTATCGCACACCTCACAATTGTTCACTGGACTGTAGTTTATATAACTGAGAATAAAAACATATTCTCTAGACTGTGGCTAGTGTACCGCACACCTCACAATTGTTCACTGGACTGTAGTTTATGTAATTGAGTGAAAAAAATTATTCTCTAGACTGCGGCTAGTGTATCGCACACCTCACAATTGTTCACTGGACTGTAGTTTATATAACTGAGAATAAAAAACGTATTCTCTAGACTGCGGCTAGTGTACCGCACACCTCACAATTGTTCACTGGACTGTAGTTTATGTAATTGAGTGAAAAAATTATTCTCTAGACTGCGGCTATGGTATCGCACACCTCACAATTGTTCACTGGACTGTAGTTTATATAACTGAGAATAAAAACGTATTATCTCTAGACTGCGGCTAGTGTATCGCACACCTCACAATTGTTCACTGGACTGTAGTTTATATAACTGAGTGAAACAATGTATTCCCTAGACTGCACTACAGATCCCAGCAAGCCAAGGTACAGCAGCAGCAAAAATGAGTACTGAGAGGACATTGGGCAATTTCATTGGGGTCTGTGTGGACCATGTGCTGTCCCCTTTCTGCCACCAGTCGCTGTGCACAGTGTGCAGCCAAGATGGCGGTAGCTGCATTACAAGTCCCAGCCATCAGCCGAGAGGAGGCCAAAAAAAAAATGTCGTTGTAGCCCTTAGAAGGAGCGTTGGGTTCTTTGTGGATGATTCCTGCCTAACCACATTCTAATTTCACGCCCTAACAGTGTGCAGCCAAGATTGTGGTAGCTGCACTACAAGTCCCAGCCAGCAGCCAGGAGGAGACCAAAAAAAAAAAAAGTGCTTGTAGACCTTAGAAGGGCTGTTGGGTTCTTTGTGGGTGATTCCTACCTAACCAACATCTAAATTCAGGCCCTAACACTCTCCCTGACAGACAGCAGCTCTATCCCTAATCTCATGCAGACGGCGTATGACGCGAGCAGCGCGGGACCAGATTCTTATATTCCCAGGTCATCTGATCTGGCCAGCCAATCCCTGCTATCGACTTGTAGGGGCCCCACGTGATGCTAGAAGGTACCAAAGACTATCCTGCATGTTGATTGGCTGAAAAAACGCGGCTAACATGCAGGAAGAGGAAGTTGCCATTTCCTCGAGGATCGCGATATGCTCGTCCGAGTAGCGAGCATATGCGAATACACTAATGCTCGAACGAGCACCAAGCTCAGACGAGCATGTTCGCTCATCTCTATTAAGCAAGTTCAAGATGAAATGATCTCCAAAAGGCATAAAGTCAAAGATGAAACACACTGTTCAAAATTTGAAAACAATATTAGTGTATCATTTTAGTTTTGTACAATTTTAGCGTACCTTGCAAAAGTATGTAAACCCAAGGAGATTTCAGCGCTCAGATAAATTTGACCAAGGTCTCAGACCTTAAATAGCCTGTTAGGTTTCGGACTTGTTCATAATCATCGTTAGGAAAGGCCAGGTGATTCAAATTTCAAAGCTTAATTAATACCCATACTCCTCTAACTTTGTCCCAAAAAAGAGCACCCATGGTTTCTTCTAAGCAGCTTACTAACACTCTGAAAATAAAAATGGTTAAGGCCCACAAAGCAGGAGAAGGCTAAGTGTTATCAGGTTGCCATGTAATTGAAAATGACAGTTAACAAGAACAGCGGAGGTCAAGGGAAGGTCTGGAAGACCAAGAAAAATTTCAGAGATGACTGCTCGTAGGATTACTAGTAGTGATGAGAAAAATTTACAAAAATGTGATTCAACCATTTTGCAGAATTTCATAAAGAAATTTGCTTTGTGATGAATTATTTTGTCACGAAGCGCACTTCTTTGTAAGTAGAAGCAGAAGACGCAATGACGGGGAATGGTGATTGTGCTGCCCCATCATTGATCCCCTCAAATGCCGCGTTCGTCACTGATTGCGGCATTGAAGATGAAAACTGAGGGATTAATTGGTCAAAAAAATTTATAATACTCACCTTATCCATTTGAGCTTGAAGAGGCCGCCACTGCCATTTTGATTGAAGATCCCACACAAAATCTTGCGTGGTGCGTAATGACATCATCAAGCTGGCCGGCACTCACGCTCACCATGCACGAGATTTCACAATGGATCTTCAATCAAAATGACCGCGAAACCCCGATTTACTGCAAAAGACACACTACAGTTGTGGTACATTGTTCAGCGACACCTGCACATATATAACCTTCATGGAGGGGTCATCAGAAGAAAACCTCTCCAGCGTCCTCACCACAAAAATCAGCATCAGAAGTTTGCAAGCAATTATTTAAACAAGCGTGATGCACTGATCAGGTTAAAATACAACTCTTAGGCCCCATGCAGATGACCGTATTTCACGGCTCGATACGGGCCGTGAAAGACCGGCCTGTGGTGCCCAAGAGGACGGGAGCGCACGGTGTCATTTGTTGTTATGACGCCGTGTGCTTCCTGAGGCCGCCTCCGTACAGTTAAATACGGTCGTCTGCATGGGGCCTTAGACCACAATGAGCAAAGGTAAGTTTGGAGAAAAAAGGGCATAGCATCTAATGAAAAGAACACCTCTCCAACCATTACGCATGGGGCTGGATCAATCATACTTTGGAGTTGTGTTGCAGCCCATGGCAGGGGGAACATTTCATGGATAGAGGAAAGAATGGATTCAATAAAATTCCAGCAAATTCTGGAAGAAAACAACACCAACTGTAAAAAAAAAAAAAAAAGCTGAATTTGAAAAGAGGATGGCTGCTACAAATGAATAATGATACTAAATACACCTGAAAATCCACAATAGACTACCTAAAAAGGCACAAGCTGAAGGTTTTACCATGGCCTTCACAGTCCCCTGATCTGAACATCATTGGAAATCTGTTGATAGACCTTGAAAAAGCAGTGCATGCAAGATGGCCCAGGAATCTCACAGAACTGGAGGACATTGTTGCAAATCAAAGTTTTTCTAAACTTTGGACCAAAGTCTGCTTTGAATGCTTTACTTCACTTGATACTAATAGAAATAGATAATACACTAATATATAGATATGTACATAAACATACACACATTCAGACACATTTGTGGTATTAAGCAAGTAAAAATAAATTGCAGTTTGCAATTTATAAATGATATTTAATCTATTTTTTGTTTTCTTTTTGCCAGTGTAGTTAATTTTAAGCATTCTTGAAGACCAACTTTGCATGTTCTTATTTTTTAATGGCCCAATACTATTTTAATATTTTTTCTATTCGTGCATAATAAAAATATTTTAAGATTGTCCTTGCTTGGAATCTATTTATAGCTTCTGTCTTTACTGCTATCATATTTTACTGTGTTTTCTGTATTTCATCTAGCTCTTCTGAGTTAATGTAAACATTTTCTGTTCTCCTTGAGCACATTTCCTATGATCACAATGATTTATAATTAGTGATGAGCGAGCCAAAGCGGCAATATTTGGGATTCGCACGAATATTGCCCGCTTCGGCTCGGCTCGGCATCCCGAGCCAGCGCGGACTCGTGATGATTCGTGCGTCACTGCCAGTTTGAAATGCCTGTTTTTTTCAGCCAATCAGCATCAAAGGGAAGCCTGTGGGAACGCCTGCTGTGATGTAACATCCCCTATACCTCCCCAGCAGTGATTGGCTGGCAGTGACATGTGACCTAAATTTACATAAGGTAGGGACCTGCAGCATCAGCCTCATTGTGCTTTTGGGAAGGAGAAGAGACAGACAGAGACATTATTAGCTCGTGTAGTGTGTGCAGCAAGCAGTTAGGAGTTAGGAGTTAGGATAGGAAGCCTCAACAGTCTTTTTAAAGACTATTTATACTCTAAAAAACAGTATACAGTATATACTGTAAGCCTGTATTCTGTGTAGGAATAGGAAGCCACAATAGTCTTTTAAAAACCAATTGATTCTCTGAAGAAAACTATACAGTATATGCTGTAAGCCTGCATTCTGTGCAGAGCTGTGCCTGGTACACCTTGTCCAGCCACATAGATCAAACTATACATATCTAAACAGATATATTCCTGTGCATGACTGTGCAGTGACTAGTGAATACATTTCATCAGCGTGCTATATACCTCAGAGTCTATAGATACCGTATTGATCTGTGGATTCCCGTTTTATTTGCGCAAACTGCGTACATCTTTTTTTGGATAAGTCTGAAAATAATCATACCTGCATATCTATCTACATTGTCCGTTTAATTTCACTGATCCGTAATACACGGTGCAGTGACTAGTGAATACATTTCATCAGCCTGCTATATACCTCAGAGTCTATAGATTCCGTATTGATCTGTGGATTCCCGTTTTATTTGCGCAAACTGCGTACATCTTTTTTTGGAGAGGTCTGAAAATAATCGTACCTGTATATCTATCTACATTGTCCGTTTAATTTCACTGATCCGTAATACACGGTGCAGTGACTAGTGAATACATTTCATCAGCCTGCTATATACCTCAGAGTCTATAGATTCCGCATTGATCCGTGGATTCCCGTTTTATTTGCGCTAACTGCGTACATCTTTTTTTGGATAAGTCTGAAAATAATCATACCTGCATATCTATCTACATTGTCCGTTTAATTTCACTGATCCGTAATACACGGTGCAGTGACTAGTGAATACATTTCATCAGCCTGCTATATACCTCAGAGTCTATAGATTCCGTATTGATCTGTGGATTCCCGTTTTATTTGCGCAAACTGCGTACATCTTTTTTTGGATAGGTCTGAAAATAATCGTACCTGCATATCTATCTACATTGTCCGTTTAATTTCACTGATCCGTAATACACGGTGCAGTGACTAGTGAATACATTTCATCAGCCTGCTATATACCTCAGAGTCTATAGATTCCGTATTGATCTGTGGATTCCCGTTTTATTTGCGCAAACTGCGTACATCTTTTTTTGGATAGGTCTGAAAATAATCGTACCTGCATATCTATCTACATTGTCTGTTTAATTTCACTGATCCGTAATACACGGTGCAGTGACTAGTGAATACATTTCATCAGCCTGCTATATACCTCAGAGTCTATAGATTCCGTATTGATCTGTGGATTCCCGTTTTATTTGCGCAAACTGCGTACATCTTTTTTTGGATAGGTCTGAAAATAATCGTACCTGCATATCTATCTACATTGTCCGTTTAATTTCACTGATCCGTAATACACAGTGCAGTGACTAGTGAATACATTTCATCAGCATGCTATATACCTCAGAGTCTATAGATACCGTATTGATCCTTTACAATTATAATAATATAATACTGCTACTGTGCACATGGAGAACCCCAGGGTCAGGGGGAGAGGGGGAAGAGCTGGGAGAAGTGGAAGAGGTGGTCGTGGAGGGAGAGGTGGGAATCGTGGTGGTGCAGTGGTCAGCGGTGATGACCGTGGTGTGCGTGGTGACACAGTGCCGGCTGCTGTGGGTACAGTGGAAACACGTAAGGTCAGGGTGCCTGGTCAACTCCAAAAGTTGGTAGGGCAGCGTCCTACAACTCTGACAGACCCCAAACAACAACAGGAGGTGGTTCAGTGGATTGCAGAGAGCACGTCCAGCCACGTTTCGTCTGCCCCCTCATCCAGCCAGTCGACTTCTCTGAGCCAGGGTGTCTGTCCTCCAACTCGCCCTCCTTCTCCCCAGCCAGAACCCTCTAGGGGTATGTCCCACGGACAAAATTTATCCATGGAACTCTTCAGCCACCACTTCCCTGATGTGCCAGTGGACGAGCTGCTATGCCCTGATTCTCAGGACCTTTTGCAGTCTCCGGGTTATGAGAGTGGGGAGTTAGCAGTGGCGTCTGAGGAGCTGGTGGAAGATGACGACGAGACACTGTTGTCGGAGGTAGTTGTCAGGGACGTCACTGTGGAGTCTGAGGAAGACCTGGGGGATGATGAGGGGACAGATCCTACTTGGGTGGATGAGGCAACTGGAGGCAGTGGTTCAGACTGTGAAACGACATCAGCACCACAAGCTGTTGAGAGAGCCAGAGGGCTGCGACGAGGGAGAAGCCAGGGTCGAGTCACTACTTCCCCAAGTGCTCCTAGAGGTCACGCTCCAGCCCGTACTATGCGCCACTCCTTAGTTTGGGAGTACTTTAAGGATGATGAGGCCGATCCTCGTTTGGCGGTGTGCAAGCTGTGCCACACGTCAATGAGCAGGACTTCAAAACGCAACAACCTGACCACTAGTAGCGTGCACAAACATTTGGAGAGAAAACACCCCACCAAATGGTTTGCACTTCTGTCAGCTGGTGACGTTGACACAGTTAGTCCAGCAAATGTGTCTCGTCCAAGCCAGGACGTTGCAGCCTCCAGCCCCGAAAGGGCCCCTCCAGCTCCATCTCCCTCCCTCTCCTCCACTCATGTGTCCCAGTGCGGCGTTCAACTGTCTCTACCGCAGACATTTGAACGCAAGCGCAAGTACGCAGCCACCCACCCCCATGCACAAGCTCTAAATGTGCACATCGCCAAGCTGATTAGTTTGGAAATCTTGCCGTACAGGCTTGTGGAGACAGAATCCTTCCGCAACCTTATGAAGGCGGCAGCCACCCGTTACTCTGTCCCCAGCCGACACTATTTTGCCCGATGTGCCGTCCCCGCCCTGCACCGGCATGTGTCTGAGAATATCGCCCACGCTCTCAAAAAAGTGGTTTGTGGTAAAGTCCACATGACCACAGATACGTGGACGAGTACCGGTGGCAAGGGTCATTACATCTCCCTCACAGCACATTTGGTCAATCTGGTGGAGGCTGGGTCAGAGACCGATCGTGGGGCTGCACATGTGCTACCCACACCACGAATTGCGGGACATAGTTCCGTCTGTGTGTCTCCGGCACATTATGCCTCCACCTCCTCCTCCAAAGTGGCAGTGATGCCCCAATCGTCAAGTCTTATTTCCTCGATGGCCAGCAGTTTCAGCACTGTGGTAGGGAAGCGGCAGCAGGCAGTGAAACTGCTGAGCCTGGGGGATAAGAGGCACACGGCTGAAGAGCTCTTACAGGGCAACAGGGGGCAGACCAATGTGTGGCTGGCGCCGCTGAACCTTCAGCCAGGAATGGTGGTCTGCGATAATGGGCGTAACCTGGTGGCAGCTCTGCATCTTGGTGGGCTGATTCATGTGCCATGCATGGCCCGGTGCTCAACTTGGTGGTCCAGCGGTTCCTCAAGACCTACCCCCAGTTGAGTGAGTTGCTCACCAAGGTGCGGCGCATATGCGCCCATTTTCGGAAGTCCACCACCGATGCCGCGACCCTCAGGACTGTGCAAGGGCAGCTACAACTCTTTGTTCACTGGCTGCTGTGTGACGTTCCCATGCGTTGGAATTCGACGTTACACATGCTAGCCAGGGTGTACCAACAACGCAGGGCAGTTGTAGACTGCCAGCTTATCCCCCGAGGTGGCAGTCAGGTCAGTCAGCTTCCTCATGTCTATGCTGAGGAGTGGACGTGGATGGCTGGCATCTGCCAGGTCTTAGGTCCCTTTGAGGAGGCAACAGAGATGGTCAGTGGTGATGCACACATCATCAGTGTCACCATCCCTCTGTTGTGCCTCATCCAGAACTCCTTGAGGAACCTAAGATCTGAAGATTCAGCAGTGTCACAGGAGGTGGGGGAAGACAGTGACATTGAGAGCACCCTGTTGTCAGTTTCGCAGCGCGAAACTGAGGAGGAGGAGGCTGAGGAGGAGGAAGAAACTCTTGGGCACCACGCATCAGGGGGTGATTCCATGCTACCTGTTGAGCGGGTATGGGCTGAGGAGGATGAATTGGGGTCGGAGGAAGGGGGGAGGAGGAGATGGAGAGTCCGCTAAGTGAGGAGTCTGAAGGCTTGCGTGTTGGCACAGTAAGGCACATGGCAGACTTTATGCTTGGCTGTCTTTGTCGTGATCCCCGGGTCAAGAGGATACTGTCCACCAATGACTATTGGGTGTACACCCTCCTTGACCCACGCTACAAGGACAACTTTGCCCAACTTATACCCGTGGAGGAAAGGAGCACCCGAGTCACTTTCTACCACAAGGCCCTGGTTCAGAAACTGCTACAGGCCTTTCCAGACCAGTCGAGCAACAGGGGGCGGACTGCAGTGGCTGAAGTTGGAGAGGAGAGGAGGGGGAAAGTCAGTGTAGGCGCCAAGGGCAGGGGTACACTATCCCATGCTTTTGCCAAGTTTCTTAAACCCCAGCAAGACAGTACGACACAGCCACAGGGCAGGCAGCGCAGGGCGGAACAGTACCGCAAGATGGTGAGGGAGTATGTCGCGGACCAGACCAACGTCCTGACTGATAACTCCACGCCATATAATTACTGGCTGGCCAGGCTGGACAGGTGGCCAGAACTTGCACAGTACGCTCTTGAGGTGCTTGCCTGCCCTGCTGCAAGTGTACTGTCTGAAAGGGTTTTTAGTGCCGCCGGGGGTATCATTACGGACAAACGGACGCGCCTGTCCACCGACAACGCCGACATCCTCACGTTCATCAAGATGAACAGGTCATGGATATCCCCACAGTTCTCATCCCCACCTCAGGCTACCTCCTAAATTGCTTGCTTTCCTCCTCCTCCTCTTCATCTGAGTTGCATATGCAACAATTTTTCAGGAAAGTCATCGCGCTTTCTACTAACAATTTTTCAGGAAAGTCATCCGTCTTTCCAATAACAATTTTTCAGGAAAGTCATCGCGCTTTCAAAAAAAAAAAAATTTCTGGAAAGTCATCGCGCTTTCAAAAAAAAATTTTTCAGGAAAGTCATCCGGCTTTCTAAAAACAATTTTTAAGGAGTCATGCGGCTTTGTAACCAAATTTTTTTTATGAAAGGCCATGGGGTTCTATACACACTGTGCTGACGGAAGCCCATTAGCCTTTCTAAACACAATGCCCACTGCCTCTCCCAAGCGGTTGTGGTGCTGATGTTGCCTCACACTTAAAATTGATCTGTTCCTGTGCCTGATCCACCCAAGTTGAATCTGTCCCATCATGAGAAAGTCCCCCCAAGGAGTCCCCACTGTAACTTGCTTCCCATACAATTACCTCACCCCCCGACACCTGTGTCTCGCCATTGTCCACCACCTCCTCAGACAACACTGGTAAATCCCCACTGTCAGCACACGGAGACTGCAAAAGGTCTTGCGAATTGGGGCAGAGAATGTTCTGGGGTAGCACATCAGAAGAAGGGGTGACTATGGGGTTCCAGGGAGTACGTGACCACATGCAATCTCCATCTAAAAAGTCATACTGAGGCTCAACACCATGCTTTATACTGCAATCTTATTACTGAGGCTCACCACCATGCTTTACACTGCAATCTTATTGAAAGACAGACAATCAGGGGTTCACCGCCAGGTTGTCAGGCAGCATTTTTAAGTGGGTCACCATTACCGTGTCCCTGAAAATTGCCTTGGGGTCATCGCCAGACTATTTTTATGAAAGGCCATGGGGTTCTATACACACAGTGCTGACGGAAGCCCATCAGCCTTTCTAAACACAATTGAATCTGTCCCATCATGAGAAAGTCCCCCCAAGGAGTCCCCACTGTAACTTGCTTCCCATACAACTACCTCACCCCCCGAAACCTGTGTCTCACCATTGTCCACCACCTCCTCAGACAACACTGGCAAATCCCCACTTTCAGCCCACGGAGACTGCAAAAGGTCTTGCGAATTGGGGCAGAGAATGTTCTGGGGTAGCACATCAGAGAAGGGGTGACTATGGGGTTCCAGGGAGTACGTGACCACATGCAATCTCCATCCAAAAAGTCATACTGAGGCTCACCACCATGCTTTACACTGCAATCTTATTACTGAGGCTCACCACCATGCTTTACACTGCAATCTTATTGAAAGACAGACAATCAGGGGTTCACCGCCAGGTTGTCAGGCAGCATTTTTAAGTGGGTCACCATTACCGTGTCCCTGAAAATTGCCTTGGGGTCATCGCCAGACTATTTTTATGAAAGGCCATGGGGTTCTATACACACAGTGCTGACGGAAGCCCATCAGCCTTTCTAAACACAATTGAATCTGTCCCATCATGAGAAAGTCCCCCCAAGGAGTCCCCACTGTAACTTGCTTCCCATACAACTACCTCACCCCCCGAAACCTGTGTCTCACCATTGTCCACCACCTCCTCAGACAACACTGGTAAATCCCCACTGTCAGCACACTGAGACAGCAAAAGGTATTGCGAATTGGGGCAGAGAATGTTCTGGGGTAGCACATCAGAAGAAGGGGTGACTATGGGGTTCCAGGGAGTACGTGACCACATGCAATCTCCATCTAAAAAGTCATACTGAGGCTCACCACCATGCTTTACACTGCAATCTTATTACTGAGGCTCACCACCATGCTTTACACTGCAATCTTATTGAAAGACAGACAATCAGGGGTTCACCGCCAGGTTGTCAGGCAGCATTTTTAAGTGGGTCACCATTACCGTGTCCCTGAAAATTGCCTTGGGGTCATCGCCAGACTATTTTTATGAAAGGCCATGGGGTTCTATACACACAGTGCTGACGGAAGCCCATCAGCCTTTCTAAACACAATTGAATCTGTCCCATCATGAGAAAGTCCCCCAAGGAGTCCCCACTGTAACTTGCTTCCCATACAACTACCTCACCCCCCGAAACCTGTGTCTCACCATTGTCCACCACCTCCTCAGACAACACTGGCAAATCCCCACTTTCAGCCCACGGAGACTGCAAAAGGTCTTGCGAATTGGGGCAGAGAATGTTCTGGGGTAGCACATCAGAGAAGGGGTGACTATGGGGTTCCAGGGAGTACGTGACCACATGCAATCTCCATCCAAAAAGTCATACTGAGGCTCACCACCATGCTTTACACTGCAATCTTATTACTGAGGCTCACCACCATGCTTTACACTGCAATCTTATTGAAAGACAGACAATCAGGGGTTCACCGCCAGGTTGTCAGGCAGCATTTTTAAGTGGGTCACCATTACCGTGTCCCTGAAAATTGCCTTGGGGTCATCGCCAGACTATTTTTATGAAAGGCCATGGGGTTCTATACACACAGTGCTGACGGAAGCCCATCAGCCTTTCTAAACACAATTGAATCTGTCCCATCATGAGAAAGTCCCCCCAAGGAGTCCCCACTGTAACTTGCTTCCCATACAACTACCTCACCCCCCGAAACCTGTGTCTCACCATTGTCCACCACCTCCTCAGACAACACTGGTAAATCCCCATTGTCAGCACACTGAGACAGCAAAAGGTATTGCGAATTGGGGCAGAGAATGTTCTGGGGTAGCACATCAGAAGAAGGGGTGACTATGGGGTTCCAGGGAGTACGTGACCACATGCAATCTCCATCTAAAAAGTCATACTGAGGCTCACCACCATGCTTTACACTGCAATCTTATTACTGAGGCTCACCACCATGCTTTACACTGCAATCTTATTGAAAGACAGACAATCAGGGGTTCACCGCCAGCTTGTCAGGCAGCATTTTTAAGTGGGTCACCATTACCGTGTCCCTGAAAATTGCCTTGGGGGTCATCACCAGACTATTGGCCAGATTTAGAAAAAATGGTGCAATTAGGGAGCCTCAGAGGCATCCCTACATGCTGCCCCTGGTGTTTCCTATGCATTTCCAAGGTGTTTCCATCATTTTCTGAGGTTTTCAGATGTTGGGGCAAACTTGACTGTGCAGAACCTGCAAAAATATTCGGGTCTCCCATAGACTTTAATGGGATTCGTGATTCGGCCCGTACCCACGAATCCCGCGAAAAATTCGGGCCGAATTCTGAATCCCCGAATCTTTTAGGATTCGCTCAACTCTATTTATAATCATAATAATTTATGTCATAGTGTGTACTATTTGCTAATGTCTTGATTTGCTCTAGATCTATCGGTGCTTCAGGATTTAATTTAAATACAGGTTTTGCTTACATTTTTTACCAATTGTTTTATTAAAGAAGAAAATGTACTATGATGTGATTGCTCCAACACTATACTGCCATAACTTGATGATATTATCCAGCAGCATACTACCATGACTTGATTAGTGTCTCCATGATGTGATCCTGTCGCCAGATTCGTACATATTCTATTTTTTTAAGACTTAAAGGGAACCTGTCATCTCCGAAGCACCCCCTGAGCTTGATTAAGCGGTGTATAGTGTAAGTGATGCTTAATCTGAATATGTAAGTTTTATCTTCATACTCACTTCCATTCTGATGTTGTGTTCCCACAAATCTGCAGTAAAATGCACTCACTGGACTCCAGTGCTCACTCACATAATGGTGAGGACTCAAAGAAGAGTTCTGTCAATGTATTTTACT
The DNA here is from genome assembly GCA_900303285.1 of Rhinella marina. Taxonomy (NCBI): domain Eukaryota; kingdom Metazoa; phylum Chordata; class Amphibia; order Anura; family Bufonidae; genus Rhinella; species Rhinella marina. Next base: position 15,475 of record ONZH01030758.1, on the reverse strand, counting down.
GCCGGTTTGTGGGAGCACAGCGTCAGAATGGAAGTGAGTATGAAGATAAAACTTACATATTCGGATTCAGCACCAGTTACACTATACACCGCTTACTCTAATTCAGGGGGTGTTTCGGAGCTGACAGGTTCCCTTTAAAGGTGTTATCCCATCTTGTGCCACCGCCAGGCGCAGCCCGCCCACGGCGCTTATAGAAACGAATGGGAGTGCACCACGCATGCACAGCCACCGCTCCCATTAATTTCTATGCTGCCACCGAAAATAGCCGAGTGCTGGCTCGGCTATTTCCGTCGGCTCAATAGAAATGAATGGGAGGCGGGCTGCGCATGTGCGGCGCGCTCCCATTCGTTTCTATTAGCGCAGCGGGGGAAGGCGGGGGGCAGCACCTGGCGGTGGTCAGACCCCGGGGAACCCGGGGTCCTCCAGGCTCAGAGCTCTCCCGCTTCGTTCTCAATATAGGTGCAGGTTCCAGCGGTGGGACCGCACCTATAAGACAATGGGGGCATATCCTAGCGATATGCCCCCATTGTCACAGGTGGGATAACCCCTTTAAATGAAAAAGATTTTTTGGAAACTGTTCAGAATTCAAGTACAACATATTTCTTTTTGGGAAGAATAAATTTCTCATCTGGGAAACAGATTGCAACTGTTTTTACAGTGAGGGGAACAAAAGGTCCAAAATCTGCAAGGTTTTCTGTTCAATTGATTAAATTTCTAGTCCTCTAAAAATAACTCTTACCCAATAATCTTAACTGAATGTGCGCCATTTGTCTCAGATTTCTTTCCCATGCCTGTATATTTATAGATTCCAGTTTTATAAAGGAAGAAGTCTTCATGAACTTTCATTACAGCTGGAAAGACAGAAAAATTATATTGTAAATCTTTGAAAATAAATCATGAAAGTATCTACAAACCATTGACAGTCACAAAGGAAATTACACAGTAGAAGAAATATATTACTTTCTTGGATTTTAAAGGGTTGTTTCTCACATTTTTGGTAATTGGCCAGTAGTAAGTGTTGGCATTTTCATTTTCCAATTCGAAATTTATTACCAATGTATTCAACTTTGATTAAATGTTTTTCGGGGAAGTAACTTTTATATGGCCAGGATAAAGGTGTCTGTAGGAAGGACTGGCAATGTATTTCTTTCTCTATGCCAGATTGTTACCCAAAACCTATACTTGCATTAGTTATTTTTCATAGATAGTTATAGAAATGAAAATAAAAAGGCGTAAAACATGTGTGACTCCACATACTATTTCAAATCATTACTCATTTACCTATCTCCTGAATTTCCAATTAATGGGCCTCATATTTTAGATACAGTGTTTACTCTTTTCTAACCCCCTGGACACAGGTCAGGGACCATTCAGTTAGCACATCAGGACCTTCTAGCTTACTTTTAATAATCAAATATATACCCTTATATACTTGTATATGGTGCACAGCTGCATAGTTTAATATTCTAGTGTCTAAATGTTATATATACAGTACAGACCAAATGTTTGGACACACCTTCTCATTCAAAGAGTTTTCTGTATTTTCATGACTATGAAAATTGTAGATTCACACTGAAGGCATCAAAACTATGAATTAACACATGTGGAATTATATACTTAACAAAAAAGTGTGAAACAACTGAAAATATGTCTTATATTCTAGGTTCTTTAAAGTAGCCACCTTTTGCTTTGATTACTGCTTTGCACACTCTTGGCATTCTCTTGATGAGCCTTCAGAGGTAGTCACCTGAAATGGTATTCCAACAGTATTAAAGGAGTTCCCAGAGATGCTTAGCAGCCCTTTTGCCTTCACTCTGTGGTCCAGCTCACCCCAAACCATCTCGATTGGGTTCAGGTCTGGTGACTGTGGAGGCCAGGTCATCTGGCGTAGCACCCCATCACTCTCCTTCTTGGTCAAATAGCCCTTACACAGCCTGGAGGTGTGTTTGGGGTCATTGTCCTGTTGATAAATAAATGATGGTCCAACTAAACGCAAACCGAATGGAATAGCATGCAAGATGCTGTGGTAGCCATGCTGGTTCAGTATGCCTTCAATTTTGAATAAATCCCCAGCAGTGTCACCAGCAAAGCACCCCCACACCATCACACCTCCTCCTCCATGCTTCACGGTGGGAACCAGGCATGTAGAGTCCATCCGTTCACCTTTTCTGCGTCGCACAAAGACACAGTGGTTGGAACCAAAGATCTCAAATTTGAACTCATCAGACCAAAGCACAGATTTCCACTGGTCTAATGTCCATTCCTTGTGTTCTTTAGCCCAAACAAGTCTTTTCTGCTTGTTGCCTGTCCTTAGCAGTGGTTTCCTAGCAGCTATTTTACCATGAAGGCCTGCTGCACACAGTCTCCTCTTAACATTTGTTGTAGAGATGTGTCTGCTGCTAGAACTCTGTGTGGCATTGACCTGGTCTCTTATCTGAGCTGCTGTTAACCTGCGATTTCTGAGGCTGGTGACTCGGATGAACTTATCCTCCGCAGCAGAGGTGACTCTTGGTCTTCCTTTCCTCATGTGAGCCAGTTTCTTTGTAGTGCTTGATGGTTTTTGTGACTGCGCTTGGGGACACTTTCAACGTTTTCCCAATTTTCCGGACTGACTGACCTTCATTTCTTAAAGTAATGATGGCCACTCATTTTTCTTTACTTAGCTGCTTTTTTCTTGCCATAATACAAATTCTAACAGTCTATTCAGTGGGACTATCAGCTGTGTATCCACCTGACTTCTGCCCAACACAACTCATGGTCCCAACCCCATTTATAAGGCAAGAAATCCCACTTATTAAACCTGACAGGGCACACCTGTGAAGTGAAAACCATTTCAGGTGACTACCTCTTGAAGCTCATCAAGAGAATGCCAAGAGTGTTCAAAGTAGTAATCAAAGCAAAAGGTGGCTACTTTGAAGAACCTAGAATATAAGACATATTTTCAGTTGTTTTACACTTTTTTTGTTAAGTATTTAATTTCACATGTGTTATTTCATAGTTTTGATGCCTTCAGTGTGAATCTACAATTTTCATAGTCATGAAAATACAGAAAACTCTTGGAATGAGAAGGTGTGTCCAAACATTTGGCCTGTACTGTATATATAAAATATATGATAGTGTTATGAAAGCAGTGATATATATTATTTAAAAAAAATCCATATTAGGGGGGTCATCTGATGACAATAATGGGTGATCAGTTGATCACCAAAATACCCATCCAACTATTATAAATAATAATAATACTATTAATAATAATAACAAATGGATGCCATTTGCAGTGGTTACGCTGTTATGGGTCAGTTATCATAACTATGTTTCTCTTGCATTGTACTCTTGTGATTTGCACAGATGCACTTTATTTATTGTCATGAATTGATCTATATACCATATATTAGGTGGTTGTTTTTTTCCTGTATGCTGTGACTATGCAAATGGCATCCTATCTGTATAGGTACTGTATACATTTTATAATATGGGTTGTTTCAAGCATCCTTGTACTTAATATGTAGTGTAGCATTTGTGCTGACTGCAGCATATATTTCATTTAGAGTTGCTACCTTGTGCATCCTCTTTATGTATTTTGTCTATAAAGCAAAGATGTATTTAGTTACTTATTTATTTATTTTAATATCTTTTAGAATAGGGTTTAATGCCTATATGGATTCACCAGCAATTTATTGTAAAATTATGACATTACCGCTTCTTGCTGGCAATACACATTTAAGCAAAAGAAAGTTGTAAATGACTTTGCAAAACTCAACATTTTCCACATGGAAACATTTCCCAGTCAATAATAATGCTGTAATTTTGGCACCAACCAAGGCCTACTTAGTGTCAACTGCTGCAGCCAGTCAATGGGCTCAACGGTATATGGCACAAGACCGCTGAGGCCAGTAATTGTCTGAGGCAGTCATATGCAGTATATGGACACATCACTGCTATAGCTAGCATATTACTCAATCCTGCAACCCAGAAGAGAATACAGAACAGCGGCCATGCATCAGAGGGGGCTTGATAAGGTGATTTATTTATTTTATTATAATAACAATATGGTATACCATGGCCTGCAATAGTAGATGTTATACAGGATTAGAAAAACATGGCTGCTTTCTTCTAGAAACAATGCCACGCCTCTTCAGGGTTTTGTCTGGTACTGCAGCTCAGCTTATTTGAATGGAATGAGGCCAAGCAACAACAACCTATAGATTGTTTTGACACCATTTCTGTGGTGTAAATAAGTAAAGTAAATATATATGTTCTTCTGTCCAACCCCTTTGAATACTATGACATGCCATAGTACTATATTGCCATTATAGGATGACTTTACTGCAGGATCCACAAACAAAAAAGTTATTCTATTTTTCAGCCAGATATATCTGAATAATTTTAAAATGCACTTAGCATAATTTATGCCTAGTATTGCCTCCATCTTTCAATGATGCATTGTTTCACTAAATTAGAGGAAAAGGGGGGTCAAGTATGTTATGCACTCTGTGTATTTCAGCCTTAGAACAGATATTAGCTAAGTCATGGTGTTGTTTCAATTTTTTTGACAATAAAGCTCCGTTCATATTTTGCTATCGGTTCCCAAAAATCATTTAAGCAATTAATGCATTTTTGTTAAGTATGGATGAAATGGAGCTTAATGCATAAAAGTTGTTAAACTAATCCCCAGAAGAGGACTGGGGAAAGGCTGAGCTAAAGTGAAAGTGCGAGGTCAAAGTACTGTTTTTCAGATCAGTTTAGCATAAAATTGCATTTTATTAAACATTATCCTTAAAAGGACACTAAATAAAGAAAATGCACAAAAAGTCTTGATATGTCCTTCCTTTTATCATCTCCTTTTACTTTGTCCTATTTTGTCTCATATTACATTTAAAACTGAGAAATACATAAATAAATCTGTTTTCCATTAGCTTAGCCATGCCCCCTCTCCTCCTCACTGTCATGTGTCTGGCTTCAAGACAAATGGCTGGAGCAGGACCTTCCCAGCTGTGCCCTGTCTGCAGTAGGACAAAAAGATTGTTAAACCCTGCCTCACCGCTAAGCCCCACTCCTCAGATGACCAAATAATAGGGATCAGCAGGAGATTAACCCCTGTGCTTACTGAAGGATATCTTCAAGGTTGTCTCTGTATTAGCATTCATTTTAAGGTTAGTGTTCTTTTAATAAATGAGTAACTTTGATATTACTTAAATGGATCTTTAATATATGAATATTTATTGGAAACTTCTAGCTAATTATATGTAGTTAAGATCTAAAGGTGATATTTAAGGAAAGGTTGGACAAACTCATCAAAGGGCAAATTCATTAAACTTGATGATTTTACAAAACTTTAATATTAGTTATGAGGCTGTCATTTAGCTTAATTAAAAAGTGTTGTAAACTATGCAGAATCAAATGAGCTTGCTAGACTTTTTTAAATGAAATATGAATATAGAAAGAATTAAAATTTACTAAATTGTAACACTGAAGAATAATGGGCCACATAGTCCACAAAAAGGGCCACATGGTGCATTTAGTCTACCCTAATACTAGTTTTTATACTTTTCCTGACTTCTCATCAAACAGGGTTTTCAAGCTCAAATGGTGCTTTATTTGTCACATAGCACTTGAAACTTCCAAGTTTGGCATCACTTGGAACGATGCAGTTTCAGTGTCACATCACAAAAATAAACAAACCTTGCCATCTAGGCTCTCACTAATACACAACACTTGCCTATCTCACTTATAATTCACCGTTCACATTGGGAAATCCGGCTTCACACAGCCAGACAGTCTAGCAGCCTCCTGGCTGTGACCATGTTATACTTTTGGAGGATATGGTCCAACAGTCCTCCTGTTTTTGACCACGTGATACCCCTCTTGTCCAGGCATCACCGGAGCCCCCCAAACTCAGGCTTTACTCAGCCCTGTGGTCCCAAGCCCTCCTGGCTGGTACCACACAGAGCCTCTGCAGGCTTCCTTCTCAATTCCTCAACTCCTCAATTCCCCCCCCACACACACACACACTGTGGGTAGATTTATCAATTTAGTGATTATTGAAGCTGGCCTCACCTCAGACCAGAGGAATACCTGTAGTAGACTAGGGGTGTGGACTGAGAGACTCTCACTACCAACCTGTCTCCCAGTCTAAAGAAGTCCAGCCATATAAATTAAACAAAATATCTCCAGAAAGCTATGCTTTGATGAAGCAAAACATATCTCTGGATTTCTGCGACCTCACCCAACTAATCTGGGAACTGGAACAGGAAACCCAATCATCTACTATACTTTCAGTAAAATGATATTTTATGACATGGCTTCTGATCATGAGAAACACAGGAGAAGATATCATGGGAAATCATAATAAGCTATAGAGGTTGATGTGGCAACCTCCAGCTACAACTGGAACCTTATCCCTAATGATGATACAGCACATGTTACTGCCTACAGGTTTTGCCCGTCCACTCAGCTCATCAGGGAGCTTATCATGTGTTGACTCATATTAGAAACATACATGTGTTCAAACACAACTATTAATTATGTTCTGTGATATATTTCCCTCTGTTCATGATATATTGAGAAAGTGAAGATTTTTCTTGTGAGCACTGACTCAGTTGCTTGTCTGTAACTGCATTTGATCTTCCTTATTTATCCTTTAACATATTTAAATGTTTCAGTCATGTTAACACTCACCCTTCAGTCCTACTGACTGTATAAATTAAGTTTGTACAGTCTTTCTTTTTGATTGATACTTTCCACCATTTTGTGGCCCCATTCCATTTTATCAATGGTTTTATAGGTAAGATCTGAACTGGACACAGTACTAAAATGTGGTCTCACAAGAGCTCTATACAGTATGATCCCAATATTAATCTTTCTACCAGTTAAATTTCTAGCAATGTAGGCCAGCATCCTACTGGCTTTTATTGTCAGGCCACAACTTTTGAAGCTGTTTAAGTTTTTTCTTATGAAGTCCCGTGTAACGCAGAACTGCCAATACAACTCTCAGATGATTCTTTTTCCCAAAATGCAATAGTTTACATTTAGAAATATTGAACTGCAGTTTTCATTGTCTTGAGCATTTCCATGTTATAGACACCTCCAGGAATATCTACTCTTAACGCACACTTCTGTGTTATCGTCAAACAGGCTAACCTTACCTACCAAACCCTCTCCTATGTCATTTACAAGTTTATTAAAATGAATAATAAATCTCAGAAGAGTCTTCTGTGGTCTAGCAATAGTTACTAATCTTTCTTCAGACTGTACACCATTAACAACAACACTCTTATATCTATCCTAAAGTCATATGCAAATCCATTGAGCTATCCAACTTATTATCTCTTTATGTGGAACTGTATCAAAGCCTTTCTGAAATCCATTTAGGCAATATTGATGGCGTAACCTTCATCCAATTAGGTTTGCTCTAATGAGTGGCTGCTGCACTAAGTGACTGCTAAATAAGTGGCATTAAAAAGTCATAGTTAAAAGCTGGCGTTAAAGTCCTAGTAAGTACCTAACTTTTGTTTCCCATTATAGTTAAATGTTGTTTTAACTGGGAGAATGGCTGGCAGGATTGAAGGTTTTCTTTAGTGCATACTTGCCACATATAAACAGTTGGAGCAGGAGGTCTAGGGTAAATACTGCTATGACAAATGTGAGCATATTACTCATCTGGAAACTCATATTAGAGATCTAGAGCAACATACAACACAGAGGGTGATTGACAATCTTGAGAGGAGCAAGCTGCTTACTGAACAAGCAGTTAATGTGGTAGAAATGGAGGTTTGAGATAAGGGTCAGGAGGAGCAGGTAAGTACGGATGTAGCAGAATTAACACACACACTTGGTGTCACGCGAGGTCGGCGTCGCGCTCCCTCTGCACGACATCGCCGGACCTCTCCGCCCCCCTAGAGACGAGCAATAGGGAATTGAAGTGCTGGTCTTGTCAGCCAGCACTTCATGAGTTAATTCTCTGTTTGGGTTTAGCCATGTGGTGCTGATCACACCACATGGCTACTTTACATATTGTTTGGACAGCTTGCTCCGCCTCAGGTCATGTGATGCTGGCCACATCACATGATCCTGGGCGGGCTATTTAAAGATGGCAACTGCCTCACTCAGATGCCTGTGATTTGCTTACACCATTGATCAGTGCTTGTGCGTTCTCAGTTATTGGATTGTTTACTTGGATTTGGATTTCGGACTTTGGACTTTTGACTTCTCTCTGCTTGACCCCTCGGTATTTACGTGACCTCCTGTGTTTGACCCGGCTAGCTGACCATTCTATATTGTGTTTTGTTACGTCTGTGTTTTGTCTGTCCCTGTGTACCCTCTCCCTTCCTGCGCACTTATACAGTGTAGGGACCGCCTTCGTGGTTGTCCGCGGCTACCTAGGGCCGTTTGAGGCAAGTAGGCAGGGAGAGAAGGAGGGGTTAGCTCAGGGCACACTACCCTTGTCTACCCCCTCGTGACACTTGGTGAGTTATTACATCTAGTAAATACTTTATGACTGACTGTCAACTCTGCTGCATCTTGTAGCTGGGTTAATGCAGTAAGGGGGAGTAGAAAGGGGTCCAAGAAAAGGAATGCCATTCCTGTTCCTGTGCTCCCAAACAAAAAGCATGGCATAAAGTGTTCATGTAGGAAAAAAAGGGGTTGGGTTTGTAGAGCACTGGGTCGACTTTTCATTGGGGTACAAACTGTATTCTGCAGATAATTTGCACCTAAATGGAAGGGGGACTGCAGTGCTGGGGATGAGAATACTAGAATAGGTTACCGAGTATTTAAAGTATGAGGGGAAGGGGAAGGCAAAAAACAAAAAGAATCATACTGGTCAGAATATATTTGTGGGTGGAGAAATAGAATATTAGGGCTTTATTATGGCAGTGGATAAGCAGATCCACATATTACAAACTAACACTGAAAAAAAAATATGCCCACAAAATTTCAAGACTTCTCATTCTTGAAACTGAATGTGGAAACTTAAAGTTATTTAACATTTATGTTCACAATTGCCAGAAATCTAGCAATCAAAATAGCAAAATGGGGGAGCTGGAGCCCTTTGTACTGGAGGAACAGATTGATGAAGTTGGTGTGGTGGAGACATGGCTGGACTCTTCACATGACTGGGCTGTTAATTTTTAGGGCTTTACAACCTTTAGAAAAGATGGGGAAAATAGGATAGTTGGTGGAGTAAATCCTGTATCAGACAGGCAGATCAGCAAGCGATTGTTTGGAGACAAGTGTTCCCTCCCGTCAATCGCTTGCTAGCTTGTGGAGGAGACCGCTGCTATTACTTGCAGCAATTTCCTCTGTAGCATAGGGAGGAGCAATCACTGTGCCATCACTCGTCCGCATACTGTCTAGTGGTTTGCCGGCGGCAGATCGCTATTAGACAGCATGATCTGCTGCCGGCAAGAACTGGCATGCTTAAAAATCAGAATTGCCAGATGAAAGAGCATTTGCTCACTCGAGCAATTGGTGGCAGTATTACACTGCAAGATGATCGCTAACAAGCGTTCATGTGAACACTCAACTGAAGATGTTGAAACTTTATGGGTGGAATTACTCAGGGGAACAAATACTGAAAAAAATACTTGATGTAATCTATACACTCTCCGAACATCACAGAAGAAATAGAAGGCCAGCTGTATAACCAAATAGAGAGGCTGTATTGGCAGCTACATTAGTAATAGTGAGAGATTTTAACTTCCGACATATTGACTAGGATCATAGTTTTGACTCAACTGCGAAGGGGAGGAAATCATAAGTTTATGGGCTAATTTGTAGAAAATTCTGCTAGGTTTGGATCTGGTAATTTCTAAGAGGAACACTCATGGTAATAATGATCATAATACAAATATATTCCCTCTAAATTGTCTGGAATGGCAAAAAAAAGAAATTAAAAAAGGCCAATTTCCCTCGGTTCAGGGCAAAGCTTCAGGGCATAGACTAGGAACATCTATTGTCACACAATAATACAAAGGGAATCTTTAAAACTAAAAACAACTAAATAAACAACTAAAATTAAACCCAACATGGCTTACAGCTACTCTAAAAAGGGATATTAACAGCAAAAAAAGACTTTAAAAAATACAAATTTGAGGGTTCAGCTGTAGCATTTGAAATCTGTATAAAAGAAATACAATCTGCAAAAATAAAAAATGGCAAGTGCCCTAAAACAGCAAAACAAATCCCCAACAATTATTTAAATATATACAAGTAAAAGCTAAAAAATAAGGTTAGAGCAGGTAGGTTCCCCTAAACAATGGCAAAAGGAAGATGGCCACTGGAAGTCAGGACAAGAAAGCCACTTTTTTTTCTTTAGATTTCTACATACAAAAGAAGAGAAAGCTGAAGTACTGTAGGTGGTTCCAATGCTGTAATACATGTAGTAATATACTATTAACTAGCATACCAGTAATATACAAGATTGGTTAAATGTATTTGTCAATGTAATGTAATTTGTCAATGTTAAATGTAATTTTCAAAAGAAAAAGTGGTTCATTGAAGGAGCCTATAAAAAATGTCCCTTTTAATTGGGAGCAGCAGCAGTGCAGTGTAGATGTTGAAAAAGGTATGGTAATAAGAGGCACGTGGCCGCAATATAAGCAGCAGAAGCAGCAGTGCATTGAACTAGAGATGAGCGAGCATACTCGTCCGAGCTTGGTGCTCATTCAAGTATTAGGGTACTTGTAAGTGCTCGATGCTCGGACGAGTATCTTGCCATGCTCGAGGAAATGGCAACTTCCGCATCGTGCTTTTTTGGCGCCTATAAACACAGCCAATCACAAGCCAGGAGACTCTACGGTACACCCAGCATCACGTGGGGCCCTTACATGTCGATAGCAGGGGTTGGCTGGCCTGATCAGGTGACCCTGGAATATACTAGTGACTGGTCGCGGTGCTCGGCTCAGATGCCATCTGGATGTCGTTAGGGATAGAGCTGCTGCGTTTCAGGGACAGTGTTAGGGCCTGCATTTAGTTCTCTGTTAGGCAGGAATCACCCACAAAGAACCCAACAGCCCTTCTAAGGGCTAGAAGACATTTTTTTTTGTCTCCTGGCTTGGCTGGCTGGCAGGCACTAGTAGTGCAGCTATCGCCATATATAACCCCCTTTTTTTTATGTTATATCTCAGTGATACAAATCCATTGCACACAGCAGTGTGGAACCATTCTGTGAGTCACAGTTCAGTACACTCACTATTTTCTGTCCAGGTGACACTTTCTGTACGTCACTGAATACAACCAAGTCTTTTGCTGCCTGTCACGTGTATAGCTTGATCCCAAAAATCTCTGTGCAACATTTGTCTGGGTCGCAGTCTAAATAGCCACCGTCAGTAGGGTTTCAGTTAGCTCTGCGATAGTTTCTGCACGTCACGTTCCAAACAAAAACAAAATATACAAAAAAAATTAGTTTTTTTGTTGTTTTAGCTCAGTGATACAAATCCATTTCACACAGCTGCGTGTAACCTTTCTGTGTGTCACAGTTCAGCTGTCCACTCACTCCAATCCGTATTTTCTGTCCAGGTGACACTTTCTGTACGTCACTGAATACAACCAAGTCATTTGCTGCCTGTCACGTATATAGCTTGATCCTAAAAATCTCTGTGCGACATTAGTTTGGGTCGGAGTCTAAATAGCCACCGTTAACAGGGTGTGAGTTAGGTCTCCGATAGTTCCTGCACGTCACGTTCCCAAAAAAACAAAACTAAAAAAAAAATATAAAAAAAATATATAAAAAAAATTAGTTGTATTTGTTGTTTTAGCTCAGTGATACAAATCCATTTCACAAAGCTGCGTGTAACCTTTCTGTGTGTCACAGTTCAGCACACTCACTCCAAACCATATATTCTGTCCAGGTGACACTTTCTGTACGTCACTGAATACAACCAAGTCATTTGCTGCCTGTCACGTATATCGCTTGATCCTAAAAATCTCTGTGCGACATTTATCTGGGTCGCAGTCTAAATAGCCACCGTTAACAGGGTGTGAGTTAGGTCTCCGATAGTTCCTGCACGTCACGTTCCCAAAAAAACAAAACTAAAAAAAAAAATAAAAAAAAATATCTAAAAAAAATTAGTTGTATTTGTTGTTTTAGCTCAGTGATACACATCCATTTCACACAGCTGCGTGTAACCTTTCTGTGTGTCACAGTTCAGCACACTCACTCCAATTTGTATATTCTGTCCAGGTGACACTTTCTGTACGTCACTGTATACAACCAAGTCATTTGCTGCCTGTCACGTATATAGCTTGATCCTAAAAATCTCTGTGCGACATTTGTCTGGGTCGCAGTCTAAATAGCCACCGTTAACAGGGTGTGAGTTAGGTCTCCGATAGTTCCTGCACGTCACGTTCCCAAAAAAACAAAACTAAAAAAAATATAAAAAAAAATATATAAAAAAAAATTAGTTGTATTTGTTGTTTTAGCTCAGTGATACAAATTCATTTCACACAGCTGCGTGTAACCTTTCTGTGTGTCACAGTTCAGCACACTCACTCCAATCCGTATTTTCTGTCCAGGTGACACGTTCTGTACGTCACTGAATACAACCAAGTCATTTGCTGCCTGTCACGTATATAGCTTGATCCTAAAAATCTCTGTGCGACATTAGTTTGGGTCGCAGTCTAAATAGCCACCGTTAACAGGGTGTGAGTTAGGTCTCCGATAGTTCCTGCACGTCACGTTCCCAAAAAAACAAAACTACAAAAAAAATATAGAAAACAAAATATATAAAAAAAATTAGTTGTATTTGTTGTTTTAGCTCAGTGATACAAATCCATTTCACAAAGCTGTGTGTAACCTTTCTGTGTGTCACAGTTCAGCACACTCACTCGAATCCATATATTCTGTCCAGGTGACACTTTCTGTATGTCACCGAATACAACCAAGTCATTTGCTGCCTGTCACGTATATAGCTTGATCCTAAAAATCTCTGTGCAACATTTGTCTGGGTCGCAGTCTAAATAGCCACCATTAACAGGGTGTGAGTTAGGTCTCCGATAGTTCCTGCACGTCATGTTCCCAAAAAAACAAAACTAAAAAAAAAATATAAAAAAAATATATTAAAAAAATTAGTTGTATTTGTTGTTTTAGCTCAGTGATACAAATCCATTTCACACAGCTGCGTGTAACCTTTCTGTGTGTCACAGTTCAGCACACTCACTCCAAACCATATATTCTGTCCAGGTGACACTTTCTGTACGTCACTGAATACAACCAAGTCATTTGCTGCCTGTCACGTATATAGCTTGATCCTAAAAATCTCTGGAAGACATTTGTCTGGGTCGCAGTCTAAATAGCCACCGTTAACAGGGTGTGAGTTAGGTCTCCGATAGTTCCTGCACGTCACGTTCCCAAAAAAAACAAAAGTAAAAAAAAATATAAAAAAAAATATATAAAAAATTAGTTGTATTTGTTGTTTTAGCTCAGTGATACAAATTCATTTCACACAGCTGCGTGTAACCTTTCTGTGTGTCACAGTTCAGCACACTCACTCCAAACCGTATATACTGTCCAGGTGACACTTTCTGTACGTCACTTAATTAAACCAGACTGAACAAGTTTGTGGGTTTCAGTACACCAGGCCCGTTTATTTATTTTTTTTTATATCATACACTTATATACAGAAAATGTTGAACCCCAGGGCTAAGGGTCGAGGACGAGGGCGTGGGCGTGGGCATTCAATTACTGCAGGGGGCAGAGGCCGTTGTCCTGGGCAGGGCGAGACAGTACCTGCTGATGAGGGAGCTGTGGAACGCCGCAGAGCTACACTCCCTAGCTTCATGTCTCAACTTACAGGGACACATGGTAGAGGACTGTTGAAACCACAACAGTGCGAACAGCTGATCTCGTGGATTGCGGACAATGCTTCAAGTAATTTGTCCACCAGTCAGTCTTCCACGCAGTCCACCCACGTTACCCAAGGGAGCACTCCTCTGGCTCCTCCACCTCAACTTCCTATCCCCCAGTCTGCCCCCTCCCAGGAAAATTTGGAATGCGATCCGGCATACTCTCAGGAACTGTTTTCTGGACCCTTCCCATAGTCACAAACCACTTCTCAGGTTGCTGCTGACCTCGTTCCCGATGCCCAAGTTTTCCAACTGTCGCAGTCTGTGGGTGATGATGATGATGATGATGATGATGACAATGTTGAGTTAGTGGAATAAGTTTGTAAAGAGGTGTCAGACGATGAGGAGACACGGTTGTCAGACAGTGGTGAAGTTGTTGTTAGGGGAGGAATTCCGAGGGGGGAGCAGACTGAGGAATCGGAGGATGACGAGGTGACTGACCCAAGCTGGGTTGATATGCCGAGTGAAGACAGTGCTTCTGAGGCGGAGGCGAGTGCTGCACCAGAACAGGTTGTAAGAGGCAGTGGTGTGGCCAGAGGGAGAAGCAGGGCCAGAGCTGGTGCATCAGCAGCAACTGTTTCACGTAGTGAAGCTTCCGTGGCGAGGCCTAGATGTTCGCAAGTCTGGAGGTTCTTTAAAGAAAGTGAGGATGACTGACGGACTGTGGTGTGCAACCTGTGCCACACCACGATCAGCAGGGGTGCCACCACTACTAGCCTAACCACCACCAGCATGCGCAGGCATATGAGTGCTAAACACCCCACTCAATGGAAACAAGGCCGTTCACCAACTCCTGCGGGTCACACCACTGCTACTTCCCCTGTGTCACTCGCTGCCTCTGCTAGTCAACCTCCTGCGTCACTCACTGCCTCTACTAGTCAACCCCCTGCCCAGGACCCCGGCACAAGCACCTCCCGCCGGAAAACCACACCTTCACCTCCACGATCCTCCACAGTGTCCACCAATGTGTCCCAGCGCAGCGTTCAGCTGTCTTTACAGCAGACGCTGGAGCGCAAGAGGAAATACAGTTCCACCCACCCACATACCCAAGCCCTCAACGTCCACATCTCCAAATTGCTTAGCCTGGAGATGCTGCCCTATAGGCCGGTAGAGACCGAGGCCTTTCGCAATCTTATGGCGGTGGCTGCCCCTCGGTATTCGGTCCCCAGCCGCCACTATTTTTCCCTATGTGCCGTCCCAGCCCTACACCAGCACGTGCCACAGAACATCATCCGTGCCCTGACCAACGCTGTTTCTGAGAAAGTTCCAACTAACCACGAACACGTGGACAAGTGCTGCCGGGGAAGGACACTATATCTCACTGACGGCACATTGAGTTAACTTGGTGGAGGCTGTGACCGAAATGACCCTGGCCGCTTCATGTACTGCCTACACCGAGGATTGCGGGGCCTACCTCGGTCACGGTCTCTCAGACTTACTATGCCTCCTCCTCCTCCTCCGACCCTCCTCCTCCTCTACCGGATTACCATCCGTGGCACGGCGCCTTCAGTCGGTAGCTCTAGGCACACAGCAGTGCCTGGGTAAGCGCCAGCGCGGGCTCAAACGCTGAGCTTATGACAAAAGCACACCGCCCAAGAGCTGTTACAGTGCATCACGGCGCACCGATGTGTGG
>ONZH01030757.1:0-29497 GCA_900303285.1 Rhinella marina | reverse complement strand
ACTGGTGACATAGTCTTGCTGGGGTGCCATAAAACTGGCAAAGGCCTTGGAGAGTGTTCCCCTGCCAGTGCTTGACAAGCTGCCTGCTCCCCTCCTCTCCCAGCTAGTTGGCCCACAGAACTACGTCCTCTGCCGCTAGCGGTGTCAGATGGGAAGGATAGTTTCAGCTTGTGCACCAGGGCCTGTTGATATTGATTCACTCTCATACTCCTCTCCTCTACAGGAATGAGAGTTGAAAAGTTCTGCTTGTACCGGGGGTCCAGGAGGGTGAACACCCAGTAATCGGTGTTGTCCAAAATGCTTTTAACGCGAGGGTCACAGGAAAGGCAGCCTAACATGAAGTCAGCCATGTGTGCAAGAGTCCCAACACGCAAGAATTCCCTTTCTTCAATAGGCTGACTCTCCATTTCCTCCTCCTCCAACTCCTCTTCTCCAGCCCATACACGCTGAACAGATAAGAAGGAATGAGCATTGGTACCCTCTTCAGTCTCGCCAACAGTCTCCTCCTCTTCTTCCTCTTCCTCCTCATTCTCCTCCTCCTCTTCCAATACGTGCTGAGAAACAGACCGGAGGGTGGTCTGGCTATCCAGCAATGTATCTTCTTCCCCCATCTCCTGTGACAAGCGCAAAGCCTCTGACTTCATGCTGAGGAGTGAGTTTTCAGCAGACATAGCAGAGGGATGGTGACGCTGATAATGGCGGCATCACCGCTGACCATCTGTGTTGACTCCTCAAAGTTGTTTAACACCTGACAGATATCAGACATCCACGTCCACTCCTCATTGTAGACTTGAGGAACCTGACTACCAGTTCTGGTGGAAGTTGACATCTGGCATTCTACAATGGCTCGGCACTGCTGGTAAACTCTGAATAACATGTTTAATGTTGAATTCCATCTCGTGGGCACGTCGCACAACAGTCGGTGAGCGGGCAGTTGTAGGCGGCGCTGCGCTGCCCTGAGAGTGGCAGCATCTGTGGTCGACTTGCGGAAATGCGCACAGATGCGGCGCACCTTGGTGAGCAAATCAGACAGATTGGGGTATGTCTTGAGGAACCGCTGAACTATTAGATTGAACACGTGGGCCAGACATGGCACATGTGTCAGTCTGCCGAGTTGCAGAGCCGCCACCAGGTTACGCCCGTTGTCACACACAACCATGCCTGCCTTGAGGTTCAGCGGTGCCAGCCACAGATTGGTCTGCGCCGTGATGCCCTGTAATAGCTCTTGGGCGGTGTGCCTTTTATCACCTAGGCTCAGCAGTTTGAGCACCGCCTGCTGGCGCTTAGCCACGGCACTGCTGCTGCGCCTAGAGCTACTGACTGATGGTGCTGTGCCCACGGATGGTAATTCGGAGGAGGAGGTGGAGGAGGGGTGGGAGGAGGAGGTAAAGTATGTCTGAGAGACCGTGACCGAGGTAGGCCCCGCAATCCTCGGTGTGGGCAGCACATGAGCGGCCCCAGGGTCAGACTCGGTACCAGCCTCCACCAAGTTAACCCAATGTGCCGTCAGGGAGATATAGTGTCCCTGCCCGGCAGCACTTGTCCACGTGTCCGTGGTTAGGTGGACCTTCTCACTAGCCGCGTTGGTCAGGGCACGGATGATGTTCTCTGACACGTGCTGATGTAGGGCGGGGATGGCAACACGTGAAAAATAGTGGCGGCTGGGGACCAAATAACGGGGGGCTGCCACCTCCATGAGGTTGCGAAAGGCCTCAGTCTCTACCAGCCTATAGGGCAGCATCTCCAGGCTCAATAGCTTGCTGATTTGCACATTTAAGGCTTGTGCATGGGGGTGGATGGCTGCATACTTGCGCTTGCGTTCAAAAGTCTGCTCTAGCGACAACTGAACACTAGCACTGCGCTTGGACACATGATTGGAGGCGGTGGAAGGATATGGATTTGCAGGGGTCATTGCAGGGCTGGAGGCTGGAGTGTCTTGGCTGGGGGCTAATAGGTCACTTACAGCATGTGACACAGGGGCTGCAGCAGCAGTGTCACAATCACCAGCTGACTGTAGTGCCAACCACTTTGTGGGGTGTTTCTTTTCTAAATGCTTGCGCATGCTAGTTGTGGTGAGGTTCTTTATGTTTATTCCCCTGCTTATTTTGGTGTGGCACAGTTTGCATAGTGCTACCCGCCGATCACCCACTTCATCGCTAAAATATTTCCAAACCACAGAAACTCGATGTTTTCGCACTGGAGCATGACCACTTGGGGGAGTAGTAGCTCTGGCCCTGCTTCTCCCTCGGCCCAGCCCACTACCTATCCCAAGCGGATGTGTTGCTGAAGCTGATGCTACCTCACTCTCTGAACCACTTTCTTGGTGTGCCTCATCCGTCCAAGTTGGATCTGTCCCCTCATCATCAGCCAGCTCTTCCTCGGAGTCCCCACTCTGACTGAATGCCCTGCCAGCTACCTCACCCCCTGACACCTGTGTCTGGTCATCATCCACCACCTCCTCAAATGCAACAGATAAATCCCTGCCCTTATCACCCTGAGACTGCACCAGGTCTTGTGAATCAGGGCAGAGAATCTCCTCCGGTAGAAGATCAGGGATGGGTTCACTGTATAGTTCCAGTGAATAAGGCTGGGGAGAAGGAGGGCGAGGTGGAGGATTGACAGGTCCACTCCATGGGCTATCATGGCTGGAAGACGGGGCAGTGGACGTCTGGCTGGACGTGCTCTCCGACATCCATTTCTGCACACTCTCTTGTTTGTGGGGGTCTGTTAAAGTTGTACCCTGTGGCCCTGCAAGCTTTCGCAGAAAATCAGCCATTTTAAAATGCTGTCTTTTAACAGCTCCCACAGCAGCAGGCACAGTGTCACCCCGCACACTACCACGGGCACCGCCTCTGTTCACCACACCAGTTTTACGCCCACGTCTCCCACCTCTACCCTTGCCCCTGGTGTTTTCCATTATCTCTCTCAAAATATATATATATATATATATTATTTATATATATATATTTTTATTTATATATATATATATATATATATATATATGAATATATGAATATATATATATATATTTCTCTCTCTATATATATATTTATATATATGTCGCTCTCTTTATATAGATATATATATATATCTATGTATCTCTTTTTATCTCTATTTATATATATATATATATCTTATATATATCTTAGATATATATATATATATATATATATATATATATATATATCTAGTTTAGTTTATTTAGATATGAATATATATATATATTTTTCTCTCTCTCTCTATATATATATATATATATATTTATATATATATCGCTCTCTTTATATATATATATCTATATCTCTCTCTCTCTCTCTATATATATATATATATATATATATCTTATATATCTTAGATATATATATATATCTATCTAGTTTAGTTTATTTAGATATGAATATATATATTTATATATATATATATATATATATATATATATATATATATATACACACGCAAAGAATAAGTGAAGAAGAGTCTTTAAAAAGACTTTTGGGTTCTCAAATGCAGTTCCCTGCCTAATATAAACGAAAAATCGCTAATATATAACACTTCTCGCTATCCCTATCTCACGAATCAGTCTTTCCCTCTCCTAAAACCACTACTGTCTGAGCCGAGCCAGGGGCGTTCGCATCTATATATATTCGTACGTCACCTATTGAATGCAGCCAATCATTCGTAGATACGTAGAAAAGGTAGAAGGTCATGGCGGGAGGTCCCCCAGGCTTCCCTGCATGTTTATTGGCGAAGAAATAGGCGCTAAACTTGCAAGGAGGAGTTAAAAAAAAAACACGAGTCTCGCACGATATTCGTACGAATAACGAATATTCACGAGTATGCAAATATTCGTGCGAATAACGAATATTTACGAATATATTCGCTCATCTCTATTTAGGACTCATGAACAGGGCCCGTGCCCGTGCTGTGGACCGCAAATAGCGGTCCACAATGCACAGGCACTGGCGTTGTGCCACCCTTTGCAGATGCTGACCTATTCACAATGGGTCCACGATCTGCAATAGATGGTCCGCACCACAAAAAAATAGGACATGTCCTACTCAAACAACAGAGCAAGTATTTATTTATGTATGTAATAAAAAGGGCACAACATCTATACTAATCCAGACCCTCCAGATGTACCAAAAAATAACACTAGCATCTACAGTGGGAAAAAAGTATTTAGTCAGCCACCAATTGTGCAAGTTCTCTCACTTAAAAAGATGAGAGAGGCCTGTAATTGACATCATAGGTAGACCTCAACTATGAGAGAAAATAAGAAAACAAATTCAGAAAATCACATTGTCTGATTTTTAAAGAATTTATTTGCAAATTATGGTGGAAAATAAGTATTTGGTCACCTACAAACAAGCAAGATTTCTGGCTCTCACAGACCTATAACTTCTTCTTTAAGAGGCTCCTCTGTCCTCCACTCATTACCTATAGTAAAGGCGCCTGTTTGAACTTGTTATCAGTATAAAAGACACCTGTCCACAACCTCAAATAGTCACACTCCAAACTCCACTATGGTGAAGACCAAAAACAAAATTATAGACCTGCACCAGGCTGGGAAGACTGAATCTGCAATAGGCAAGCAGCTTGGTGTGAAGAAATCAACTGTGGGAGCAATAATTAGAAAATGGAAGACATGCAAGACCACTGATAATCTCCCTTGATCAGGGGATCCACGCAAGATCTCACCCCATGGGGTCAAAATGATCACAAGAACTGTGAGCAAAAATCCCAGAACCACACGGGGGGACCTAGTGAATGACCTGCAGAAAGCTGAGAACAACGTAACAAAGGCTACCGTCAGTAACACACTACGCCGCCAGGGACTCAGATCCTGCAGTGCCAGACATGTCCCCCTGCTTAAGCCAGTACATATCCAGGCCCGTCTGAAGTTTGCTAGAGAGTATTTGGATGTTCCAGAAGCGTATTGGGAGAATGTCATATGGTCAGATGAAAACAAAGTAGAACTGTTTGGTAGAAACACAACTCGTCGTGTTTGGAGGAGAGTGAATGCTGAGTTGCATACAAAGAACACCATATCTACTGTGAAGCATGGGGGTGGCAACATCATGCTTTGGGGCTGTTTCTCTACAAAGGGACCAGGACGACTGATCCGTATACATGAAAGAATCAATGGGGCCAGGTATCGTGAGATTTTGAGTGCAAACCTCCTTCCATCAGCAAGGGCATTGAAGATGAAACGTGGCTGGGTCTTTCAGCATGACAATGATCCCAAGCACACTGCCAGGGCAATGAAGGAGTGGCTTCGTAAGAAGCATTTCAAAGTCCTGGAGTGGCCTAGCCGGTCTCCAGATCTCAACCCCATAGAAAACCTTTGGAGGGAGTTGAAAGTCCGTGTTGCCCAGCGACAGCCCCAAAACATCACTGCTCTAGAGGAGATCTGCATGGAGGAATGGGCCAACATAACAGCAACAGTGTGTGCCAACCTTGTGAAGACTTACAGAAAACGTTTGACCTCTGGTATTGCCAATAAAGGATATATAATAAAGTATTGAGTTGAACTTTTGTTATTGACCAAATACTTATTTTCCACCATAATTTGCAAATAAATTCTTTATTAAATCAGACAATGTGGTTTTCTAGATTTGTTTTCTCATTTTGTCTCTCATAGTTGAGGTCTACCTATGATGTCAGTTACAGGCCTCTCTCATGTTTTTAAGTGGGAGAACTTGCACAGTTCATGGCTGACTAAATACTTTTTTTCCCCACTGTACATACTAAAAGTGACAAAGTGCAAACAAGAGAAAGCAATGTAAAAATAGCACAGTACTGTGTAAACGTGTTTTACTGTTGTGAAAAAAATGCTGAAAAGTAAAAATTTATTCAAAAGTAGAAATGTTAATAGTTTATTATTATCAATTAACAAAGTGCAAAGTAGATGAACAAAAATAAAGTCCAAAAAAACCTCTTCTTCTAGGTATACTTTCATAAGCAGTATTGGAAGGAACTTAGCAGGGAGGCTGTAACAAGCATCTTGGAGAATTAAATCTTTCTCCATCCTGCTCAAATCCTACTCAAATCCTTCATGTAATCCCAGACAGATGTGATGATGTTGAGATCAGGGCTCTTTGGGGGCCATCATCCCATCCTTGTTCATCATCCCATCGACCTCAAACTCACTGAAAAAAAAGTAGTCTTAAATGGCAGAAAATGCTCAAAACCCCATATGCTGTTGCGCATTTCTAATCGGGGGAGCAGATCCTGCATATGTGATCTGTTGCTAACAGCAATCCCAGCAAAATTGCATACAATGGAGGATGCCGGCAGCGGACGACACATACCACAAAAACATCCTACACAGGATAACCAAATGTGCAGATGTGGCTAACTATATAAAACAAAAATTTGCAGAAAATGGTGCACTCCAGCGGTAAATGCAATTGACAATATATGGCTAAACCCTCACACTGATATTAAAATGAGACTTTTGCCAATATATTCTTATATCAAGAACATACCAGAGCCCGCGTACCCTGTCAAGGTATCTGAAGTGGCACGGGACCTAACGCTAACCTACCTATGCCGTATGGGCCTTTGCGGATAGGAGCATAAAGTCCAACACACAGCAACCAACTCTCAGTTACCTCCAGCATGAAATCACACATACAATGGGACAGGAAAGGAAACTATGAGTCCCACCTATCCTTGACTCATGTGACGCCGGCCGCACAGGTGCACCTGACTGTTACCCATGGGTCAAAATCAAGGCACATTCAAACCTGGAGTTGCCACACCTCCAGGCATGCATGTACAAACAAACTCACTGAAAAAAGTGGTCTTAAATGTCAGAAAATGCTCAAAACCCCATATGCTGTTGCACATTTCTAATCGGGGGAGCAGATCCTGCACATGTAATCCATTGCTAACAGCAATCCCCAGCAAAATTGCATACAATGGAGGATGCTGGCAGCGGACCACATGTACCACAAAAACAGGATACACAGGATAACCAAATGTGCAGAAAATGGTGTACTCCAGCGGTAAATGCAATTGACAATATATGGCTAAACCCTCACACTGATATTAAAATGAGACTTTTGCCAATATATTCTTATATCAAGAACATACCGGAGCCAGCGCACCCCATCAAGGTATATCAAGTGGCACGGGACCTAACGCTAACCTACTTATGCCATATGGGCCTTTGCAGATAGGAGCATATAGTCCGACACACCGACACACAGCAACCAACAGTTAGACACCTCCCCAATGGTACTGCATGATGGATAAGTGTTTGCCTGTATTTGTCAGCATTGAGGGCATTATTAATTATGACCAACAGGGGTTGGCTGCCCCAGAAAACTAAGTAATTGGGAGAGAAAAGCCTTGGTAAGAGAGGTGACCAAGAACTCAAACAAATCTGGGAGAGCTGCAAATATCCTGTGTGCTGATGGGAGAAACTTCAACCATCATTGCAGCAGTCCACCAATCTGGGCCTTATGGCAGAGTAGTCAGAAAGAAGTTTTTCCTCAATATAAGACATGTGAAAGCCCACATGGAGTTTACAAAAAAACACCTAAAGGACTCTTGGACTGTGAGAAACAAAATTCTCTGGTAAACTGTTTGAAGGTTTTCTGAGAGATGCTATCTTGGAGTACCTCAATGAAAATAAGCAAATAACTCCATATCAGCATGGCTTCATGAGGGATCGGTCATGTCAAACCAATTTAATCAGTTTCTATGAGGAGGTAAGTTCTAGACTTGACCGCGGCGACTCAATGGATGTCGTATATTTGGACTTCTCCAAAGCGTTTGACACTGTACCACATAAAAGGTTAGTATACAAAATGAGAATGCTTGGCCTGGGAGAAAATGTCTGTATGTGGGTAAGTAACTGGCTTAGTGATAGAAAACAGAGGGTGGTTATTAACGGTACATACTCAGATTGGGTCACTGTCACTAGTGGGGTACCACAGGGGTCTGTATTGGGTCCTATTCTCTTCAATATATTTATTAATGATCTTGTAGAAAGCTTGCACAGTAAAATATCAATTTTTGCAGATGACACTAAACTGTGTAAAGTAATTAACACAGAAGAGGACAGTGCACTGCTACAGCAGGATCTGGATAGACTGGAGGCTTGGGCAGAAAAGTGGCAGATGAGGTTTAACACTGACAAATGTAAGGTTATGCATATGGGAAGGAATAATGCAAGTCACCAGTACATACTAAATGGTAAAGCATTGGGTAACTCTGACATGGAAAAGGACCTAGGAATTTTAGTGAACAGCAAACTAAGCTGCAGAAACCAGTGTCAGACAGCTGCTGCCAAGGCCAATAAGATAATGGGTTGCATCAAAAGAGGCATAGATGCCCATGATGAGAACATAGTCCTGCCACTTTACAAATCACTAGTCAGACCACATATGGAGTACTGTGTACAGTTCTGGGCTCCTGTGAGCAAGGCAGACATAGCAGAGCTGGAGAGGGTTCAGAGGAGGGCAACTAAAGTAATAACTGGAATGGGTGGACTACAGTACCCAGAAAGATTATCAAAATTAGGGTTATTCACTTTAGAAAAAAGACGACTGAGGGGAGATCTAATAACTATGTATAAATATATCAGAGGTCAGTACAGAGATCTCTCCCATCATCTATTTATCCCGAGGACAGTGACCATGACGAGGGGACATCCTCTGCGTCTGGAGGAAAGAAGGTTTGTACATAAACATAGAAGAGGATTCTTTACGGTAAGAGCAGTGAGACTATGGAACTCTCTGCCTGAGGAGGTGGTGATGGTAAGTTCACTAAGAGAGTTCAAGAAGGGCCTGGATGTATTTCTGGAGGGTAATAATATTACAGGTTATAGTTACTAGAGAGGGGTCGTTGATCCAGGGAGTTATTCTGATTGCCTGACTGGAGTCGGGAAGGAATTTTTCCCCCTAAAGTGAGGAAAATTGGCTTCTACCTCACAGGGTTTTTTGCCTTCCCCTGGATCAACTTGTAGGAAAACAGGCTGAACTGGATGGACAGATGTCTTTTTTCGCCCTTACAAACTATGTTACTATGTTACTATGTTACTATGATAAAACCACGATTTAACTTTTTCGCCTCAATTCTAAATGTCATGTCTGGTGGAAACCAGGCACTGCTCATCACCTGCCCAATACTATCCCTAAAGTAAGTAAAGTTAAGCCAGGGGAGGGGGAAGGGGTGGAGGAAATCATAACCAAGAAGACTGGAAGATGTAATAGATGGCAAAGGTGCCTCAATTAAGTACTGGGTATTCGTTTTCCTTTTCAATAAATTAGCAAAGATTTTTAACATTCTGTTTTGTCATTATAGGTCACAGAGTGCAGAATTATTGGGAAAAGTGTTTTTTTTATTTTAGCACAAGGCCACAGCATAACAAAATTATGTTTTTTGTATATTTAGTCTTGCTGTGTTTCTTTTCCCCAGTGTCTCGTGTCCCATGTCTAAAATTATGTTTCTGGCTTTCATTTCATGGACGGATAGAGCAATTAAACCTAATCCTTCTTATCCGAGTAATGAAGCTATAGGTGAGTCAATTTATTTCTTCCAGTTAAGTAAAACAGGCAGCATATGTATTTAGTACTAATAAAGCTTTGAAACTGCATCAGCTTTTCTGGTTCATTTCCTAAATTAATAGGATTATTTTCCTTCGAAGGAGAGGCATAATTAATGCTTTTGGCTTTACCTGTTTGGTGTTGGTTGAGTGAGCCCATCATGGAGCCCCATACTGACTTAACCAAATCATTAAATGCAATACTTATTACTGTCAATTGCAGAATGAGATTTTCCTACCTACATTTTAGATGTTAAATCATGCTAGAGATAGTTATGTTTTAGAGATGCACAATACAGTGGTAGCAAATATCATTCAAATTTACAGTTAACTCAGCTTTAAAAGGGTTGTTCCATGTTGTCTTTCACGACTGAGATGGGAATAATCACAATAAGCACTGGTCAAGTGAGTAGGAGTTACAGAAATGGCCAGTGTGGCCAGAGGTGGCAGGAATTATGGAAACATCCATGCGGCCGGTGTTCTGCTGTTTCACTAGTGATTGGGCTTGTTTTGCTACTCTGTTTGCCTAGCTCCCATTCACTGATATGGGAGTTGTAGAAACAGTGGAGCTCTTCCATAAATCCAGCTAACCCGAGCCATCAATTACTGTGGTAATTCCTATCTCGGCCATGAAAGGCTGAGATGGGACAAACCCTTTAATTGTCAGTTATGGTAAATTGTATCTACTATACAATTAATAACAAAATACGGGACTAGTATTTAAAGAGGTTACCCTATTTCTCAAAAAGATAACATCAGCACATTTTACAAAAATACAAAATAAAACCATGAACAATACAATACTGAACCCACCAATCATCCACCATTCCTGTACAGATGATCAAGCGGTTGTCCCAGTCCTCTTGATCTTTGTTTTCATCAATCTGTCACATGCCATATTAATGACATTTCTACCTCTTAGGCTTTTGCACACAGTAGTAATTGTCTGGCTTAATCCTGGCATATACCGTATGCCGGGTAGTGGCCAGATCTCCACCGTACCCCATTATAGTCAATGGGGCTGGCAGGCATTCCGTTAACATCCTGCAATGCAAGATCCAAAGAGCTCTGACAGGCTGTTCTCAGCTGAAACAGAATGCTGGAACTCCTGCTGGCAGTGTGAAGCAGATCTTAGACCACCTTAATATGCATGGAAGTGCAAAACTTATTATAATTTAAAAACCTATAATGAAAGTGTTGCCCATCTTGCATCTTCTGCCAGATCAGATCAGGCAGTATTGTTTCCAAGGCTCACCTAAAACACTTATTGTATTTTCTACCTAGAAGCTATAGTCATATGATTATCTTAGTAACATTATAATCTGATCTGCCAACATCTATATTTGCAAAATAGTGATAAGATGAAAATACACATGAAAAACACTAACAAAACAAAAGCAGTATTTCAGTGAATGAAAACACCTAGGAATAAACACTTTCGTAAAATATGAAAACATATATATATATATATATATATATATATATATATATATATATATATTTGCAGAGTTTCTGGAGCTTTGCTTGTCACACAGGCACTGCAGTAGAAGAGGATTCACTACTGACTATCCAGGGCCTTTCACACAGTCATGTTGCAGTTTAGCCGTTCATAGCCTTGCTTCCAAATTAGAAACAAGATAATTCTTCACAGAAAATGCTCTGTATACTCAATTTATTTCAAATCATATGTGTGAATGAGGCCTAAGGATATATATGATTACATTCAATTGAATATCAAGTTGCTCTGTTTCCTAGCAGTGAATTTGTTCATGAACCCATTCCCTCAATTTAAAAAAAAATTGTTTCACACATGTTAAAATAAGTTATGGACTGAGAAAAAAGGAAGTCTTTAACAGCTATTTCTATCAGTCTCACTTCTCAGGTTTCTAGAATGTGTTATAAATTGAATTGATAATATCTGATGATAAAGTGTTGGTTTTACAAGCTCATTACATCCTTCACATACACATTTTATAGTTCAGCATGTAGTGGAGATATCTCTAAGCAGTACTACTTAGGAAGATTATTATCAGGCATTAACTCTAATCTGAATGAAGTTAAAAAGACAAGGTCATAAGTAAGGTTATAGGTTAAACTGCACTTCAAAAGTGGTGTGACACAGCTGGAGTATTCTTTCTGATATAAACCCAAAAGCTGGTTTGTATATTGTTATTTTTATAGTCTGTTGTAAAGGAAAATGTTCCATAAACATCCACAATCACAGTCAATGTAATTGGACCATCAAATATCACTGAATCTTGAAATAAATATGTAAGAAAGGACAATACATGAGGAAATGGCATTGCATAAATACTGAAGGCACCTGTGTGCAAAATGCAATTACAACATGGGTTTACGGCTCATGCACATGGTCATATTACAGCTTGTATCTGTATGGAGCTATAATTGGGCTTCTAAAGAGTTATGTGAGGTCTCTACTAGATTGTACGTCTGTATGCCTAGAATTATGTAAGGATGCGCAGTGAGTGCAGCAGGCTGCCGGGCTTCTCTTCCGGGAGGACTGTGACGTAGTCGGCGCAGGCGCAGTGAGGAAGCCTGCTGCACTCACTGCGCCTGCGCCAAATGAAGGATGTACGGTGCAGGCGCGGGATTTGGAGCACGGACAGGGCCGGCAGCAGACAGAGCGAGCTGCCTGGCCCTGTCAATCAACACAGAGGAGGCGTTATTCAAGGTGGGGAAACGGCGCCTCTAGGAGCAGGGTTACCCCCCGCTCCTAGGAGGCTAATTTACATATTATAAAAGTTAAAATTTAACAAATTTAACAAAAATGGGGACAGTAGGAAAAAAATCACTAACATATTTGGCATCAGGTGACATTTGCACATTGCAAATGTCATCCTGTTTTATAGGGTACAAATTGCTGAGAGAAACCCTTTAAATGCAAAAAGATTACAAGATTACAATATACAGTTTAATCAATGCTGGAACCCCCACTAATTACAATAAACAGGGTCCCAAGTCCCCTGTGTAAATTAAGAGTTGCTTAAGTGCTGTAATCAGCTATCTTTGTCAGTCCCATAAACAAAGAGATAGATTGCTGCTCCATTCAAAGGGGGAACTCATGATCTAGCAGTTGTCCTGTATAAAGTGGTATTGATATTACTAGAATTCCCTTTTTACACATAATAAATTTGGCTCAAAGTCAACTATATTCATGATGATGGCAGTCTTCTTCAACTCCTACCCCTAAACCCTATTATATCCCACACCTTTGACCCTTATAAAGAGCAAAATCACATCATAAAATTCATTGATAATCCAATAGCTAAAAAACTTTCAAAACGTTGTTAAACAATATATTATTATAGATTACAAAATCCAAGATATGGAACTTGACCACTTTAATTGGCCACTGTGCATCTGCCTATATACATAGAGACCTTTAGTCAGTGATGAAAGGGATAGGAGGACAGTGGGAAAAGGCATGAAAGGGGACTAATACTAGAAGTCTACTGCATTCTGTTTAACTTCTAATAACCAAATGACCAAATATTGTTGTTCCATTTGGTGAAATAGACATGTCATTGTAATATGCTGACACTTCCAAATTTTTAATCACATATTAGCAACCTATATGTACTGCATCACCTACAAAGGGACCACCACAACCACAATTCAAAAATCCAATACTTTATTAATCAAGACACATAAAACACAAAGACAATAATAAAATAGCGGATGTCATATCAATATGAGGATACACTGGTGATAATATACAGAGTGAGCAAAAGCCCAGCCAGATATAACAGATAAATATATTAACATAATATCATGAACACAGAAACATGTGACTAAGTCTCCATCTCAGTAAAGTGCCTAGTGCATATCATAAAGGAAACAAAAACAGAGACACATGGTGTGCACAGATCATCAAACCATCATATACTTTAACATATAGGCTATTGAGCTAATGCACATGTACATATAAAATATTCAATCCATGTGGATACCCACCAGTATCTGAACCCGACGCGCGTTTCGCCGATGACTTCCTCAGGAATCCCCTGAGGAAGCCATCGGCGAAACCCTGCCCACTAGGTCAGGTGACCGCTTTCTTCCCGGACTTTTGCGCACGATAAATGAACTAACATTAAAAGTTCGCTAATGAATTGAATTCGTACGCAACAGCGTATACAGTAACTTATACACAGCAATAGCGTATAATTTATAGAACAAACTACGTAGCGAATGCGTGCAAAGCCGAAGCGAATCACCTAATTAATAAAAATTCCCAAGATTCGATACGAATCAACGAATTCGACAAATCGATTTGCTTAGTCATCTCTAATATGTGGTTTTTACTGTGAAAAAAACCCAGCAGATTTCACCCTCTCCATTGAGAAGTGTGAAATCCGCAATAACAATCTGCTGAATAAATTGATATGCTGTGGATCTGAACGCAATACCACAGATTTTCTGCTGCATTATATATATATATATATATATATATATATATATATATATATATTTATATTTATACAGTATGCGGATGAGAAAAATCTCTGACTGCAAATCTGCACCTAATCGGTCACGTGTATAAAATAGTATCTGGTCACAGTTTTTCATCGGTACTTGTTGACAAAACCAAGAGTGGAACCAACAGAAGAAAAATTTTAATGAAAATATTTTGTGCCTTCTGTATCTTGGACCCACTCCTAGTTTCAATTTTCAAATGCTGATGAAAAATTCAGAACAAATGCTGACCAGTGAAAGTGGCCTTTAAGTCAGTATGAGGCTCCTATTATGACCAGGAAGATGGTCAATAAGTTCCCTAAGCAATGGGATTTTCACATTGCACACTTTAAGCCCTCATGCACACGAACGTGTGCCGGCCGTGCCTGTATTGCGGTCCGCACACGGCGGGTCCGCAATAAACAAGCACCGGCCGTCTGCAGGCCGCATCACGGATCGCGGACCCATTCACTTCAATGGGTCCCCGATCCGGGAGATGTTTAGCGGAGGCACGGATCGGAACACCACAGAAGCACTACGGTGTGCTTCTGTGGTGTTTCTGGCCGTGCCTCCGCACCGCAAAAAAGTAGCGCAAGCACTACTTTTTTGCGGTGCGGACCCTTGGATGCGGATTGCGGACCCCATTCAAATGAATGGGTCTGCGATCCACATGTGGTGGCCTCACGGTCAGTGCCCGTGCATTGCGGACCGCAGTTTGCGGCCCGCATAACGGGCACGGCCGTCACACGTTCATGTGCAGAGAAAGTGCTTCACAGTGGCTTGCTAGAGCTGATATTACTATTGGATACTGTGCTATTGGATACTACTCATCCTATTCTCTCCACCTGCCTGCAGCTACTTGGTAAACACAAGGTAAGATTCCATGCCACCTGCAGGGGCTGCTCAGAGTTAACTAGTTACGTACCTGCTAGTGCAAATGTTCTTACCAGGGCAGCAATTTCCCTACAGGCAGTGTTCTCTGGTGATAGGAGTGTTGCAGGGCATGTTCACCAGCTCTTGTTGAACAGGGTAGCTAGTGCAAAGTCTTACAGTGAGTGTGACAGGTTACTTGTGTCCCATTAGTTGTGCAATACATTTACATTTTTACTACCTAAAGTCTAAATGTAATACTATTTCAAAAATGTTGCTATAGTTTGATCACATATAAAACTGACAGCATTTGGCAGGAGGGCGAGGTGATAACATCCTATGTGCCTAAGGAAAACAAGTAATAAGCATGTTATGTTGACAGATTTTTTGTCTTCCTTCCTATCTTTTTGACACATCTGTGGACTATGTTGAATCAGTTGTCAACAAGGATGACAAGATTCCATCCAAATAGCGCAGCAGCTAAACTGTTACATAAAAACATATACAGAAGAAGATTATCCAGAATATGGGTATTAATGAGTCAGTAGATAGATAGATAGATAGATAGATAGATAGATAGATAGATAGATAGATAGATAGATAGATAGATCTATATATACTGTATAAACACACACACATAGGTATTAAAGGAATAATATTAAAATTGATTTTTTAACAAAAAAATATTTTTAGAGAAAGTTATTAATTGAATTCAGTAATTAATATGTATAATTTTTACTAGTCTATTTTAGAAAAATTGCAAAAATTACAAAAATATTTTCAGAGAAAATTATTATTTGAATGCAGTAATTAATATTTGCAGTTTTTGGCAATGTATTTTAGAAATATAAATCTTAGGGTTTACTCGAAGAGGAATTATCATTTTTGGGAGCATTTTTACAAAAGTACATGCCAAAATAGTATAGAGCGCAAGCATCTTTGTGTATAGCCTAGCGCCTGACTTACATACTTTTGCTAAAGGGTCAGAGTGGATTGAACAAATTAGAAGAGGTGAAGAGTAGAGATGAGCGAACATGCTCGTCCGAGCATTAGGGTATTCGTACATGCTCGATACTCGGACGAGCATATCGCGATCCTCGAGAAAATGGCATCTTCCTCTTCCTGCATGTTAGGCGCCTTTTCTCAGCCAATCAACATGCAGGAGAGTCTTTGGTGAGAGTCTTTGGTACCTCCTAGCATCACGTGGGACCCCTACAAGTCGATAGCAGGGATTGGCTGGCCAGATCAGATGACCTGGGAATATAAGAATCTGGTCCCCTGCTGCTCGCTTCAGACGCCGCCTGCATGAGATTAGGGATAGAGCTGCTGTCTGTCAGGGAGAGTGCTAGGGCTTCAATTTAGATGTTGGTTAGGCAGGAATCATCCTCAAAGAACCCAACAGCCCTTCTAAGGGCTACAAGCACCTTTTTTTTGGTCTCCTCCTGGGCATGATCACGCATTTGCAAATATGTGTAACTAAGGACTTCCTTTTTTACCTTTAGTCGGCATAGCGCCACATATATCCAGATTTATTTCCATTGCTTATTACATGTTGTGCAACCATACTTTTGTATTCCTCCTGGCTGCTGGCTGGGACTTGTAGTGCAGCTACCGCCATCTTGGCTGCACACTGTGCACAGCGACTGGTGGCAGAAGGGACAGCACATGGTCCACACAGACCCCAAAGAAATTGCCCAAAGTCCTCTCAGTACTCATTTTTGCTGCTGCTGTGCCTTGGCTTGCTGGGATCTGTAGTGCAGTCTAGGGAATACGTTTTTTCTCTCACTTATATATACTACAGTCCAGTGAACAATTATGTTGTGTGCTGTACAGTAGCGTCAGTC
Organism: Rhinella marina; assembly: GCA_900303285.1. NCBI lineage: Eukaryota > Metazoa > Chordata > Amphibia > Anura > Bufonidae > Rhinella > Rhinella marina. The sequence goes on along the minus strand of ONZH01030757.1, from coordinate 12,754 downwards.
TAGGCAATACGCTTTTATCTCTCAGTTATATATACTACAGTGCAGTGAACAATTGAGAGGTTTGCGGCAAAATAGCCGCCATTTAAAGACTACGTTTTTTCTCTCATTTATATATACACTACAGTGCAGTGAACAATTCTGTCGTTTGCTGTACAGTAGCGTCAGTCTAGAAAATACGTTTTTTTCTCTCAGTTATATATCCTACAGTGAAGTGAAAAATTGAGTGGTTTGCGGTGCAATATTCGCCATCTAAAGACTACATTTTTTCTCTCAGTTATATATACTACAGTGCAGTGCAAAATTCTGTCGTGTGCTGCACACTAGCCGGAGTGTAGAAAATATACGTTTTTTCTCTCAGTTATATATCCTACAGTGCAGTGAAAAATGGAGTGGTTTGCGGTGCAATAGCCGCCGTCTAAAGACTACGTTTTTCCTCTCAGTTATATATACTACAGTGCAGTGCAAAAATCTGTCGTGTGCTGCACACTAGACGGAGTGTAGAAAATATAAGTTTTTTTTCTCAGTTATATATCGTACAGTGCAGTGAAAAATTCTGTTGTGTGATGCACACTAGCCAGAGTGTAGAAAATATATGTTTACAATCTCAGTTATATATCCTACAGTGCAGTAAAAAATTGAGTGGTTTGCGGTGCAATAGCCACCGTCTAAAGACTACGTTTTTCCTCTCAGTTATATATACTACAGTGCAGTGCAAAATTCTGTCGTGTGCTGCACACTAGCCGGAGTGTAGAAAATATACGTTTTTTCTCTCAGTTATATATCCTACAGTGCAGTGAAAAATTGAGTGGTTTGCAGTGCAATAGCCGCTGTCTAAAGACTACATTTTTTCTCTCAGTTATATATACTACAGTGCAGTGCAAAATTCTGTCGTGTGCTGCACACTAGCCGGAGTGTAGAAAATATATGTTTTTTTTCTCTCAGTTATATATCCTACAGTGCAGTTAAAAATTCTGTTGTGTGCTGCACACTAGCCGGAGTGTAGAAAATATATGTTTTTTCTCTCAGTTATATATCCTACAGTGCAGTGAAAAATTGAGTGGTTTGCGGTGCAATAGCCACCGTCTAAAGACTACGTTTTTCCTCTCAGTTATATATACTACAGTGCAGTGCAAAAATGTGTCATGTGCTGCACACTAGACGGAGTGTAGAAAATATACGTTTTTTTCTCAGTTATATATCCTACAGTGCAGTGAAAAATTCTGTTGTGTGCTGCACACTAGCCGGAGTGTAGAAAATATATGTTTTCAATCTCAGTTATATATCCTACAGTGTAGTAAAAAATTGAGTGGTTTGCGGTGCAATAGCCACCGTCTAAAGACTACGTTTTTCCTCTCAGTTATATATACTACAGTGCAGTGCAAAATTCTGTTGTGTGCTGCACACTAGCCGGAGTGTAGAAAATATACGTTTTTTCTCTCAGTGATATATCCTACAGCGCAGTGAAAAATTGAGTGGTTTGCAGTGCAGTAGCCGCCGTCTAAAGACTACATTTTTTCTCTCAGTTATATATACTACAGTGCAGTGCAAAATTCTGTTGTGTGCTGCACACTAGCCGGAGTGTAGAAAATATACGTTTTTCTCTCAGTGATATATCCTACAGTGCAGTGAAAAATTCTGTCGTGTGCTGCACACTAGCCGGAGTGTAGAAAATATACGTTTTTTCTCTCAGTTATATATCCTACAGTGCAGTGAAAAATTGAGTGGTTTGCGGTGCAATAGCCGCAGTCTAAAGACTATGTTTTTCCTCTCAGTTATATATACTACAGTGCAGTGCAAAATTCTGTTGTGTGCTGCACACTAGCCGGAGTATAGAAAATATACGTTTTTTCTCTCAGTTATATATCCTACAGTGCAGTGAAAAATTGAGTGGTTTGCGGTGCAATAGCTGCCGTCTAAAGACTACGTTTTTCCTCTCAGTTATTTATACTACAGTGCAGTGCAAAAATCTGTCGTGTGCTGCACACTAGATGGAGTGTAGAAAATATACGTTTTTTTTTCTCAGTTATATATTCTACAGTGCAGTGAAAAATTCTGTTGTGTGCTGCACACTAGCCGGAGTGTAGAAAATATATGTTTTCAATCTCAGTTATATATCCTACAGTGCAGTAAAAAATTGAGTGGTTTGCGGTGCAATAGCCACCGTCTAAAGACTACGTTTTTCATCTCAGTTATATATACTACAGTGCAGTGCAAAATTCTGTCGTGTGCTGCACACTAGCCGGAGTGTAGAAAATATACGTTTTTTCTCTCAGTGATATATCCTACAGTACAGTGAAAAATTGAGTGGTTTGCAGTGCAATAGCCGCCGTCTAAAGACTAAGTTTTTTCTCTCAGTTATATATACTACAGTGCAGTGCAAAATTCTGTCGTGTGCTGCACACTAGCCGGAGTGTAGAAAATATAAGTTTTTTTCTCTCAGTTATGTATCCTACAGTGCAGTGAAAAATTCTGTCGTGTGCTGCACACTAGCCGGAGTGTAGAAAATATATGTTTTTTCTCTCAGTTATATATCCTACAGTGCAGTGAAATATTGAGTGGTTTGCGGTGCAATAGCCACCGTCTAAAGACTACGTTTTTCCTCTCAGTTATATATACTACAGTGCAGTGCAAAATTCTGTCATGTGCTGCACACTAGCCGGAGTGTAGAAAATATACGTTTTTTTCTCTCAGTTATATATCCTACAGTGCAGTGAAAAATTGGGTGGTTTGCGGTGCAATAGCTGCCGTCTAAAGACTACGTTTTTCCTCTCAGTTATATATACTACAGTACAGTGCAAAAATCTGTCGTGTGCTGCACACTAGACGGAGTGTAGAAAATATACGTTTTTTTTCTCAGTTATATATCCTACAGCGCAGTGAAAAATTCTGTTGTGTGCTGCACACTAGCCGGAGTGTAGAAAATATACGTTTTTTCTCTGTTATATATCCTATAGTGCAGTGAAAAATTGAGTGGTTTGCGGTGCAATAGCCACCGTCTAAAGACTACGTTTTTTCTCTCAGTTATATATACTACAGTGCAGCGCAAAATTTAGTAGTTTGCGGTACAATAGCTGCAGTCTAAAGACTAAATTTTTGGCCTCAGATTGACTGTAATTCTACAGTCTACTGAATATGGTTTTCACCTCAGATATTAATTAGACAGTTTAGTGAATATACAAAATGTTGTACCCAAGGGTTAAGGGTCGAGGACGAGGACGTGGGCATTCAAATAGTGTAGGGGGCAGAGGAACGCTGCAGAGTTTCGCTCCCTAGGTTCATCTCGCAATTTACAAGGTCACGTGGTACACCACTATTGAAACCACAACAGTGCGAACAGGTGATGACGTGGATAGCGGACAATGCGTTCAGTAATTTATCCACCACTCAGTCTTCCACGCAGTCCACCCACGCTAGCCAAGGGAGTAGACCTCTGGCTTCTCCAGCTCAACCTCCTTCCCCCCTGCCTTCCCCCCTATGGAAAATATGGATTCAGATCCAGCATACTCACAGGAACTCTTTTCAGGACCCTACCCAGAGACAAAAACCACTGTTCAACAGCAGCCTGAGCAGTTGCTCTGTCCCGATGCCCAAAATTTAGAACTTTCGCAGTCTGTGGGTTATGAGTGTGTGGACTTAGTGCAAGTCGTGCGTCAAGAGGTGTCAGATGATGATGATGAAGAGACACGGTTGTCAGACATTGACGTTGTTGTCAGGGCAGTAAGTCCGAGGGGGGAGCAGAGTGAGGAATCGGGGGAAGAGCTGGTGGATGATGAGGTGACTGACCCGAGCTGGGTTGATAAGCCAACTCAAGACAGTGCTTCTGAGGGGGAGGCAAGTGCAACACCAGAACAGGTTGAAAGAGGCAGTGGGGTGGCCAGAGGGAGAAGCAGGGCCAGAGCAGGTAGATCAGCAACTGTTTCACGGAGTCAAGGTCCCGTGCCTAGGCCTAGATGTTCGCAAGTCTCAAGGTTTTTTAAAGAAAGTGAGGATGACCGACGGACTATGGTCTTCAACCTGTGCCACACCAGGATCAGCAGGGGAGCCACCACTACCAGCTTAACCACTACCAGCATGCACAGGCATATGAGTGCTAAACACCCGACTCACCCCACACCACTGCCCCTTCCCCTGTGTCACATGCTGGCTCGGCGAGTCAACCCCCCGCCCAGGACCCCAGCACGAGCACCTCCCGCCCTACAACCACCCCTTCACCTGCACGATCCTCCACAACCTCCACCAATGTGTCCCATCGCAGCGTTCAGCTGTCTTTGCAGCAGACATTTGAGCGCAAGCACAAATACAATTCCACCCACCCACATGCACAAGCCCTAAACGTCCACATCTCCAAATTGTTAAGCCTGGAGATGCTGCCCTATAGACTGGTAGAGACTGAGGCTTTCCGCAACCTGATGGCGGTGGCTGTACCTCGGTACTTGGTCCCCAGCCACCACTATTTTTCCTGATGTGCCGTCCCAGCCCTACATCAGCACGTGTCAGAGAACATCATCCGTGCCCTGACCAACGCGGTTACTGAGAAGGTCCACCTAACCACGGACACATCGACAAGTGGTGGCGGGCAGGGACACTATATCTCACTTACGGCACATTGGGTTAACTTGGTGGAGGCTGGGACCGAGTCTGACCCTGGGGCCGCTCATGTGCTGCCCACACCGAGGATTGCGGGGCCTGTCTCGGTCACAGTTTCTCCGGCTTATTATGCCTCTTCCTCCAACCCCTCTTCCTCTCAATTTCCATCCGTGAGCACGGCGCCTTCAGTCGGTAGCTTCAGGCGCAGCTGTACTGCCGTGGGTAAGCGCCAACAGGCGGTGCTGAAACTGCTGAGCTTAGGTGACAAGAGGCACACAACCCAAGAGCTGTTACAGGGCATCACGGCGCAGATCGATCTTTGGCTGGCGCCACTGAACATCATACCAGGCATGGTTGTGTGTGACAACGGGCGTAACCTGGTGGCGGCTCTGCAACTCGGCAGACTCACACATGTGCCATGCCTGGCCCACGTGTTCAATCTTTTGGTTCAGAGGTTCCTCAAGACCTACCCCAATTTGTCTGATTTGCTCACCAAGGTGCGACGCATCTGTGCGCATTTCCGTACGTCAACCACAGATGCTGCCACCCTCAGGGCAGTGCAACGGCGCTTACAACTGTCAGCTCACCGACTATTGTGCGACATGCCCACGCAATGGAAATCCACATTACACATGTTAGCCAGGGTTTACCAGCACTGCAGAGCCATTGTAGACTGCCAGATGACAACTTCCACGAGAACTGGTAGTCAGGTCAGTCAGCTTCCTCAAGTCTACAATGTGGAGTGGACGTGGATGTCTGATATCTGTCAGGTGTTAAGGAGGAGTCAACACAGATGATAAGCACCGATGCCGCCATTATCAGCGTCACCATCCTGCTGCTTTGTCTGCTGAAAAAGTCACTGCTCAGCATGAAGTCAGAGGCTTTGCGCTTGTCACAGGAGATAGCCAGACCACCCTCAGGTCTGTTTCTCAGCGTGTATTGGAGGAGGGGGAGGAGAATGAGGAGGATGAGGAGGAAGAGGAGGAGACTGTTGGCGAGACTGAAGAGGGTACCAATGCTCATTCCTTCTCATCTGTTGAGCGTGTATGGGCTGAAGAGGAGGAGTTGGAGGAGGAGGAAATGGAGTGTCAGCCTATTGAGGAGAGGGAATTCTTGCGTGTTGGGACTCTGGCGCACATGGCTGACTTCATGTTCGGCTGCCTTTCCCGTGACCCTCGCGTTAAAAACATTTTTGTCAACACCGATTACTGGGTGTTCACCCTCCTGTTGAACTTTTCCACTCTCATTCCTGTAGAGGAAAGGAGTATGAGAGTGAATCAATATCAACAGGCCCTGGTGCACAAGCTGAAACTATCCTTCCCATCTAACACCGCTAGCGGCAGAGGACGTAGTTCTGTGGGCCAACTAGCGGGGGAGAGGAGGGGAGAAGGCAGCTTGTCAAGCACTGGCAGGGGAACACTCTCCAAGGCCTTTGCTAGTTTTATGTCACCCCAGCAAGACTATGTCACCCATCCCCAGTCTAGGCAGAGTAGGGGGGAGCTATTCAGAAAGATGGTGAGGGAGTACCTAGCTGACAATACCAACGTCCTGCGTGATCACTGTGCTCCATACAACTACTGGGTTGCAAAGCTGGACACGTGGCCCGAACTGGCGCTGTACGCCTTGGAGATGCTGGCCTGCGCTGCCGCTAGTGTGTTGTCAGAGCGGGTATTCAATGCAGCTGGTGGCATCATCACTGATAAGCGTACACACCTGTAAACTGACAGCGCTGACAGGCTGACGCTTATTAAAATGAATTAAGCCTGGATTTCACCGGAATTCAAACCTCCACAGAGGGAAAGCAGCTCAACATGAAGAGCCTTCATGTATCCTCTACTCTCCTCCTCCTCCTTCTTTTCTTACACAAACGCTGAGCAAACAGGCAATTTTTCAGAGGGCCAACTGGCTCTCTTTTCAAACAATTTTAGGGAGGGCCACCTACAGGCCCTCTCTCTAATCAATTTTTTAGGAGGGTCAACTACAGACACCCAAAAACTATTTTTCTAGAGGGTCAACTACAGACACTCAAACATTTTTTTTAGGAGAGTCAACTTCAAACACTCTAAAATAATTTTTTGGGAAGCTTACCTACAGCCATTTGACTACAATCTCAGTCTGATCACGGCATTGGTGGTGTCACCGCCATGCTGTGTCAGGGTAAATTTTTGGATGGCTCACCTGCTACCTCAACTAACGTGGTCAATTGGGGGTGTTACCGCCATGCTTTGTCAGGGTAAAATTTTATGTGCTTCACCTGCTACCTCAGTCTAACTTGGTCACTCTGGGTTTACCGCCATGCTGTGTCACGGTAAATTTTTGGGTGGTTCACCTGCTACCTCAGTCTCACTTGGTCACTCTGATGTCACTGCAATGCTGTGTCAAGGTAAAATTTTATGTGTTTCACCTGCTACCTCAGTCTAAATTGGTCACTCTGGGTTCACCGCCATGCTGTGTCAGGGAAAAATTTTATGTGGTTCACCTGCTACCTCAGTCTCACTTGGTCACTCTGGGTTCACTGCCATGCTGTGTCAGGGTAAAATTTTATGTGCTTCACCTGCTATCTCAGTCTCACTTGGTCACTCTGTTGTCACCGCCATGCTGTATCAGGGTAAAATTTGATGTGCTTCACCTAATACCTCAATCTAACTCGGTCACTCTGGGTTCACCGACATGCTGTGTCAGGGTAAATTTTTGGATGGCTCACCTGCTACCTCAGTCTCACTTGGTCAGTCTGTTGTCACCTCCATGCTGTGTCAGGGTAAACTTTTATGTGCTTCACCTGCTACTTCAGTCTCACTTGGTCACTCTGTTGTCACTGCCATGCTGTGTCAAGGTAAAATTTGATGTGCTTCACCTCCTACCTCAGTCTAACTTGGTCACTCTGGGTTCACCGCCATGCTGTGTCAGAGTGTAATTTTATTTGGTTCACCTGCTACCTCAGTCTAACTTGGTCACTCTGTTGTCACCGCGATTCTGTGTCAGGGTAAAATCTTATGTGCTTCACCTGCTACCTCAGTCTCAATTGGTCACTCTGGGTTCACCGCCATGCTGTGTCAGGGGAAAAATTTTATGTGCTTCACCTGCTACCTCAGTTTCAATTGGTCACTCTATTGTCACCGCCATGCTGTGTCAGTGTAAAATTTTATGTGCTTCACCTGCTACCTCAGTCTCACTTGGTCACTCTGTGGTCACCGCCATGCTGTGTCAGTGTAAAATTTTACGTGCTTCATCTGCTACCTCAGCCTCACTTTGCTTCACCTGCTACCTCAGTCTCACTTGGTCACTCTGTTGTAACCGCCATGATATGTCAGGGTAAAATTTTATGTGCTTCACCTGCTACCTCATTATGACTTAGTCACTCTGGGTTCACTGCCATGCTGAGTCAGGGTAAAATTTTATGTGCTTCACCTGCTACCTCAGTCTAACTTGGTCACTCTGTTGTCACCGCCATGCTGTGCCAGTGTAAAACTTTACGTGCTTCACCTGCTACTTCAGTCTCACTTGGTCACTTTGTTGTCAACACCATACTGTGTCAGGGTAAAATTTTATGTGCTTCACCTGCTACCTCAGTCTAATTTGGTCACTCTGGGTTCATCGCCATGCTGTGACACGGTAAATTTTTGGGTGGTTCACCTGGTACCTCAGTCTCAATTGGTCACTCTGTTGTCACTGCCTTGCTGTGTCAAGGCAAAATCTTATGTGCTTCACCTGCTACCTCAGTCTCACTTGGTCACTCTGGGTGAACCGCCATGCTGTGTCAGGGTAATATTTTATGTGCTTTACCTGCTACCTCAGTCTCACTTGGTCACTCTGTTGTCACCACCATGGTGTGTCAGGGTAAAATTTTATGTTCTTCACCTACTAACTCACTCTCACTTGGTCACTCTGTTGTCACCGCCGTGCTGTGTCAGTGTAAAATTTTATGTGCTTCATCTGCTACCTCAGTCTCACTTGGTCACTCTGTTGTCACTGCCATGCTGTGTCAGGGTAAAATTTTATGTGCTTCACCTGAGACCTCAATCTAACTTGGTCACTCTGGTTTCACCGCCATGCTGTGCCAGGGTAAATTTTTGGGTGGTTCACCTGCAACCTCAGTCTCACTTGGTCATCTGTTGTCACTGCCATGCTGTGTCAGGGCAAAATTTTATGTGTTTCATCTGATACCTCAGTCTCACTTGGTCACTCTGGGTTTACCGCCATGCTGTGTCAGGGTAAAATTTTATGTGCTTCACCTGCTACCTCAGTGTAACTTGGTCACTCTGTTGTCACCGCCATGCTGTGTCAGGGTAAAATTTTATGTGCTTCACCTGCTACCTCAGTGTAACTTGGTCACTCTGTTGTCACCGCCATGCTGTGTCAGGGTAAAATTTTATGTGCTTCACCTGCTACCTCAGTCTCACTTGGTCACTCTGTTGTCACTGCCATGCTGTGTCAAGGTAAAATTTGATGTGCTTCACCTCCTACCTCAGTCTAACTTGGTCACTCTGGGTTCACCGCCATGCTATGTCAGAGTGTAATTTTATTTGGTTCACCTGCTACCTCAGTCTAACTTGGTCACTCTGTTGTCACCGCGATTCTATGTCAGGGTAAAATCTTATGTGCTTCACCTGCTACCTCAGTCTCACTTGGTCACTCAGGGTTCACCGCCATGCTGTGTCAGGGTAAAATTTTATGTGCCTCACCTGCTACCTCAGTCTCACTTGGTCACTTTATGGTCACCGCCATGCTGTGTCAGTGTAAAATTTTACGTGCTTCATCTGCTACCTCATTCTGACTTAGTCACTCTGGGTTCACTGCCATGCTGAGTCAGGGTAAAATTTTATGTGTTTCACCTGCTACCTCAGTCTAACTTGGTCACTCTGTTGTCACCGCCATGCTGTCCCAGTGTAAAATTTTATGTGCTTCACCTGCTACTTCAGTCTCACTTGGTCACTCTGTTGTTAACACCATGCTGTGTTAGGGTAAAATTTTATGAGCTTTACCTGCTACCTCAGTCTAACTTGGTCACTTTGGGTTCATCGCCATGCTGTGACACGGTAAATTTTTGGGTGGTTCACCTGGTACCTCAGTCTCAATTGGTCACTCTGTTGTCACTGCCATGCTTTGTCAAGGTAAAATCTTATGTACATCACCTGCTACCTCAGTCTCACTTGGTCACTCTGGGTTCACCGCCATGCTGTGTCAGGGTAATATTTTATGTGCTTTACCTGCTACCTCAGTCTCACTTGGTCACTCTGTTGTCACCACCATGCTGTGTCAGGGTAAAATTTTATGTGCTTCACCTGCTACCTCAGTCTCACTTGGTCACTCTGTTGTCACCGCCATGCTGTGTCAGTGTAAAATTTTACGTGCTTCATCTGCTAACTCAATCTCACTTGGTCACTCTGTTGTCACCGCCATGCTGTGTTAGGGTAAAATTTTATGTGCTTCACCTAAGACCTCAATCTAACTTGGTCACTCTGGTTTCACCGCCATGCTGTGCCAGGGTAAATTTTTGGGTGGTTCACCTGCTACCTCAGTCTCACTTGGTCACTCTGTTGTCACTGCCATGCTGTGTCAGGGCAAAATTTTATGTGTTTCATCTGCTACCTCAGTCTCACTTGGTCACTCTGGGTTCACCGCCATGCTGTGTCAGGGTAAAATTTTATGTGCTTCACCTGCTACCTCAGTGTAACTTGGTCACTCTGTTGTCACTGCCATGCTGTGTCAGGGTAACATTTTATATGCGTCACCTGCTACCTCATTCTAACTTGGTCACTCTGTTGTTAGCGCCATGCTGTGTCAGTGTAAAATTTTATGTGGTTCACCTGCTACCTCAGTTTAACTTGGTCACTCTGGGTTCACCGCCATGCTGTGTCAGGGTAAAATTTTATGTGCTTCACCTGCTACCTCAGTCTAACTTGGTCACTCTTTTGTTAGCGCCATGCTGTGTCAGAGTAAAATTTTATGTGCTTCACCTTCTACCTAAGTTTAACTTGGTCACTCTGGGTTCACCGCCATGCTGTGTTAGGGTAAAATTTTATATGCTTCACCTGCTACCTCAGTCTCACTTGGTCACTCTGTTGACACTGCCATGCTGTGTCAAGGTAATATTTTATGTGCTTCACCTGCTACCTCAGTCTAACTTGGTCACTCTAGGTTTACCGCCATGCTGTGTCAGTGTAAAATTTTATGTTGTTCACCTGTTACATCAGTCTTACTTGGTCACTCTGTTGTCACTGCCATGCTGTGTCAGGGTAAAATTTTATGTGCTTCACCTGCTACCACAGTCTCACTTGGTCACTCTAGTTTTACCGCCATGCTGTGTCAGGGTAAAATTTTATGTGGTTCACCTGCTACCTCAGTCTCACTTGGTCACTCTGTTGTCAACACCATGCTGTGTCAGGGTAATATTTTATGTGGTTCACCTGCTACCTCAGTCTCACTTGGTCACTCTTTTGTCACCGCCATGCTGTGGCAAGGTAACATTTTATGTGCTTCATCTGCTACCTCAGTGTAACTTGGTCACTCTGGATTTACCGCCATGCTGTGTCAGGGTAAAATTTTATGTGCTTCACCTGCTACCTCAGTCTCACTTGGTCACTCTGTGGTCACCGCCATGCTGTGTCAGTGTAAAATTTTACGTGCTTCATCTGCTACCTTAGCCTCACTTTGCTTCACCTGCTACCTCAGTCTCACTTGGTCACTCTGTTGTCACCGCCATGCTGAGTCAGGGTAAAATTTTATGTGCTTCACCTGCTACCTCAGTCTAACTTGGTCACTCTGTTGTCACCGCCATGCTGTGCCAGTGTAAAATTTTACGTGCTTCACCTGCTACCTTAGTCTCACTTGGTCATTTTTTTGTCAACATTATGCTGTGTCAGAGTAAAATTTTATGTGCTTCACCTGCTACCTAAGTCTAACTTGGTCACTCTGGATTCATCGCCATACTGTGTCACGGTAAATTTTTGGGTGGTTCACCTGGTACCTCAGTCTCAATTGGTCACTCAGTTGTCACTGCCATGCTGTGTCAAGGTAAAATCTTATGTGCTTCACCTGCTACCTCAGTCTCACTTGTTCACTCTGGGTTCACTGCCATGCTGTGTCAAAGTAAAATTTGATGTGCTTCACCTGCTACCTCAGTCTCACTTGGTCACTCTGTTGTCAACACCATGCTGTGTCAGGGTAATATTTTATGTGGTTCACCTGCTACCTCAGTCTCACTTGGTCACTCTTTTGTCACCGCCATGCTGTGTCAAGGTAACATTTTATGTGCTTCATCTGCTACCTCAGTGTAACTTGGTCACTCTGGATTTACCGCCATGCTGTGTCAGGGTAAAATTTTATGTGCTTCACCTGCTACCTCAGTCTCACTTGGTCACTCTGTGGTCACCGCCATGCTGTGTCAGTGTAAAATTTTACGTGCTTCATCTGCTACCTTAGCCTCACTTTGCTTCACCTGCTACCTCAGTCTCACTTGGTCACTCTGTTGTCACCGCCATGCTGAGTCAGGGTAAAATTTTATGTGCTTCACCTGCTACCTCAGTCTAACTTGGTCACTCTGTTGTCACCGCCATGCTGTGCCAGTGTAAAATTTTACGTGCTTCACCTGCTACCTTAGTCTCACTTGGTCATTTTTTTGTCAACATTATGCTGTGTCAGGGTAAAATTTTATGTGCTTCACCTGCTACCTAAGTCTAACTTGGTCACTCTGGATTCATCGCCATACTGTGTCACGGTAAATTTTTGGGTGGTTCACCTGGTACCTCAATCTCAATTGGTCACTCAGTTGTCACTGCCATGCTGTGTCAAGGTAAAATCTTATGTGCTTCACCTGCTACCTCAGTCTCACTTGTTCACTCTGGGTTCACTGCCATGCTGTGTCAAAGTAAAATTTGATGTGCTTCACCTGCTACCTCAGTCTCACTTGGTCACTCTGTTGTCACCACCATGCTGTGTCAGGGTAAAATTTTATGTGCTTCACCTGCTACCTCAATCTCACTTGGTCACTCTGTTGTCACCGCCATGCTGTGTCAGTGTAAAATTTTACGTGCTTCATCTGCTACCTCAGTCTCACTTGGTCACTATGTTGTCACCGCCATGCTGTGTCAGGGTAAAATTTTATGTGCTTCACCTGAGACCTCAGTCTAACTTGTCACACTTTACCGCGATGCTGTGCCAGGGTAAA
>ONZH01030756.1:0-33807 GCA_900303285.1 Rhinella marina | reverse complement strand
TTCTTTCCTCCAGATGAAGAGGATGTCCCCTCGTCACAGTCACAGTCCTGGGGATAAATAGATCATGGGAGAGATCTCTGTACTGACCCATGATATATTTATACATAGTTATTAGATCTCCCCTCAGTCGTCTTTTTTCTAAAGTGAATAACCCTAATTTTGATAATCTTTCTGGGTACTGTAGTCCACCCATTCCAGTTATTACTTTAGTTGCCCTCCTCTGAACCCTCTCCAGCTCTGCTATGTCTGCCTTGTTCACAGGAGCCCAGAACTGTACACCAGTACTCCATGTGTGGTCTGACTAGTGATTTGTAAAGTGGCAGGACTATGTTCTCATCACGGGCATCTATGCCCCTTTTGATGCAACCCATTATCTTACTGGCCTTGGCAGCAGCTGTCTGGCACTGGCTTCTACAGCTTAGTTTGCTGTTCACTAAAATTCCTAGGTCATTTTCCATGTCAGAGTTACCCAGTGCTTTACCATTTAGTATGTACTGGTGACTTGCATTATTCATTCCCATATGCATAACCTTACATTTGTCAGTGTTAAACCTCATCTGCCACTTTCTGACCAAGCCTCCAGTCTATCCAGATCCTGCTGTAGCAGTGCACTGTCCTCCTCTGTGTTAATTACTTTATACAGTTTAGTGTCATCTGCAAAAAATGATATTTTACTATGCAAACCTTCTACAATATCATTAATAAATATATTGAAGAGAATAGGACCCAATACAGACCCCTGTGGTACCCCACTAGTGACAGTGACCCAATCTGAGTATCTACCGTTAATAACCACCCTCTGTTTTCTATCACTGAGCCAGTTACTTAACCACATACAGACATTTTCTCCCAGGCCAAGCATTCTCATTTTGTATACTAACCTTTTATGTGGTACCATGTCAAATGCTTTGGAGAAGTCCAAATATACGACATCCATTGAGTCGCCGCGGTCAAGTCTACAACTTACCTCCTCATAGAAACTGATTAAATTGGTTTGACATGACCGATCCCTCATGAAGCCATGCTGATACGGAGTTATTTACTTATTTTCATTGAGGTACTCCAAGATAGCATCTCTCAGAAAAACCTTCAAACAGTTTACCCACAACAGAAGTTAAACTTACCGGCCCTATAGTTTCCGGGCTCTGTTTTTGGACCCTTTTTGAATATTGGCACCACATTTGCTATGCGCCAATCCTGTGGAACACTCCCCGTCAGTATAGAGTCCTTAAATATCAGAAATAAGGGTCTGTCGATGACATTACTTAATTCTCTTAGGATACGGGGGTGTATGCCATCCGGTCCTGGTGATTTGTCTATTTTAATATTTTTAAGACGTTGCTGTACCTCTTCCTGGGTCAGAGAGGACACTTTTAAAGGGGAATTTACTTTTATACTCTGCATTTCATCTGACAGTTTATTTTCCTCAGTGAATACAGTGGAGAAAAAGTTATTTAGTAGCTTCGCTTTCTCCTCATCGCTCTCTGCAACTCCCCACCTTCAGGTTTATACTTTTTAGTATTTATATAATTGAAGAACATTTTAGGGTTAGTTTTACTCTCTTTGGCGATTAATCTCTCGGTCTCTAGTTTGGCTGTTTTTATTTGTCTTTTACATATTCTATTTTTTTTCTTATAGTTTTTCAATGCTTCCTTGGTCCCCTCCTGTTTTAACCACGCTGTTTTTTTCTTGTTTCTTATCCTTTTATTCCCATAAGGTATGTACCTCTCACAATTAGATATTAGGATGCTTTTAAAAATATCCCATTTTGTGGCTGTATTTTTATTTTTGAGGATTTTGTCCCAGTTAGTTAGGCCTATGGCCTCTCTTAGTTGGCTAAATTTTGCTTTTTTGAAGTTTGGTATTTTTGTTCCTCCCTAAAGAAACACTCTTTTGAATGGGAATTTGAAGGAGGTCACTATTTCCCAGGTATCCCCCAACCTGCACATCTGTTGTTCTGTCAGGTCTATTGGTTAATACTAAGTCCAGTATGGCTGTCCCTCTAGTCGGGTCCTGAACTAGTTGGGAAAGGTAATTGTCTTTGGTTATTTCCAAGAACCTGTTTCTTTTATGAGATATACAGGTTTCAGTTTCCCAGTCTATATCTGGGTAGTTGAAGTCCCCCATAATAACAACCTCATTATGATTTGCCGTCTCGTATATTTCATTAAGAAGTAGATTTTCTGTTGAATCTGGTATATTAGGTGATTTATAATAAACTCCTATTAGTATTTAATCATTGTTTTTGGCTCCATTTATTTCTACCCACAGTGACTCCACATCTTCATGTCCCTCACTTATGTCTTCCCGGAGTGTGGGCTTTAGACAGGACTTTACATAAAGGCAAACCCCTCCCCCTCTACGGTTTTACTGATCCTTTGTAAACAGATTGTAACCCTGTACATTGACTGCCCAGTTGTCACGGACATTCCTATGATAGATAACAGGAGTTCTGTCAGATTGGCAACACGTGGTATAATCTGACATGTTTTCCCTTTTTGTTGTTGGTTTTTACCACAACCTTTTCCCTCAGGTGTTCCTGGTGTGGTAATTGTCCCTCCCCTATGTATTGCTTCTTCTCCCACTATTCCTTGCGGTTTATAGCTTCAGTTTGGTTTCAGCTGACATCCTGGAGCCTCCATTTCTTCATTGAAATATAAGTTTCCTTTTCCCTCCTGTTGTTTTGTTATTAGGTCTTAGGGGACT
This sequence comes from Rhinella marina, assembly GCA_900303285.1. Taxonomy (NCBI): domain Eukaryota; kingdom Metazoa; phylum Chordata; class Amphibia; order Anura; family Bufonidae; genus Rhinella; species Rhinella marina. The sequence goes on along the minus strand of ONZH01030756.1, from coordinate 31,101 downwards.
CCTGTTCGTCCTTCCTTTTGGAGGAACAGGTAGACTCATTCCTGTCATTAGTTTCCAGGGTCCTATAGGGTCAGTTCGGTGTTCAGGTTCCTGTGTATGAACTTGCCTACCTTTGAGGCCTGCTCATACTGGTAGATAGACAGGATTCGAGCCAGGGTTTCCTGTAGGAGGTGTCCATCTTCCTTCTTTAGTTTCTTGGCCTGATCTCCTTTCCCTCCTATTCTTGGTTTGGTTCCCCCCCCTTCCCACCTGCGCGTGACACCAGTCATAGCTATCATCCAGCGATGTCTCAGTTAATCCCACTATGTCATAGTCCTCCTCGCACATCACTAATTCTAGTTCACCAGTTTTATTAGTCAGGCTTCTGGCATTAGTGTACATACAATTAAGAGGTCTATATATATATTTTTTACCCCACTTTTTAAATTACTATTACCTGTGTAGTGAATATCCAGGGTTTTTGGGTTACTTTGGTTGATGTTTAGCCAGTCTTCTCCCTACATTCCTCACTAACCCCAGCCCCCACTAACCCCCACTGTCCCCTCTTATGTCCCACTCTCTATCTACACTATCTACCCCCTTATTAGTATGACCCCCCACCCTCCCCCCAGATCCTAGTTTAAAAGCTCCTCCATCCGTCTAACCATTTTTCCCCCCAGGGCAGTTGCACCCTCCCCATTAAGATGCAGCCCATCCCTACTGTAGAGTCTGTAGCCAACAGAGAAGTCAACCCAGTTCTCCATGAACCCAAACCCTTCTTTCCTGCACCAGCTTCTGAGACACTTATTTAACTCCCTAAGCTCCCGTTGTCTCTCTAGTGATGCTCGTGGCACTGGTAGTATTTCTGAAAACACATTTGTTGGAGGTCCTGGACTTGAGCTTCTCTCCTAGTTCCCTAAAATCATTTTTAAGGACCTTCCATCTCCCCCCTGACTTTGTCATTGGTGCCAATGTGTACCATGACCGCCGGGTCTTCCCCAGCCCCACCCAGCAATATATCAATCTGATCCGCAATATGCCGAACCCAAGCACCCGGTAAACAACACACTGTTCAGCATTCAAGGTCTCGGCCCAGACGACCCTGTCTGTCCTCCTAATAATAGAGTCCCCTACCACCAGCATCTGTCTGTCCTTTGCTGCTCTCCTTTTTCCATCCTTCCTGCAGCAGTCATCCTCCTGGTTTCTAGGAGAAACGGCCTGCTGCAGTGTTGCTGGTCCTTTGCTTTCATCCCTAATATCAGCCAAACAGGCATATTTACTAGGGCTTTCCAGCTCAGGACTAGCCTCCCTGGCACTTTTCCCTCTACCCCTTCTTACTACATTAACCCAACTGCTGACCTGATAGTCCTGATCTTGCCCATCTCCTCCCACTTCCTTTTCACTGACCCCAGCCAGTGCCTGCACAGTGAGGTCTAAGCCTCTCTCCAGGTTTTTAATGCCCCTAAGTATGTCAAGCTGCTTAATTAGATCCAAGATCTGGGTTTCCAAATATGCAACGTGATTGCATCTAGTGCAAATGTATTCACCCTCGAATGGCTCTTCAAGGCATGCATACATTGCACAGGACACACACTTAGTAGCATTGTCCATAGAGCACCTGTTAGATGGGGATATACAGTACAGAAAAACAGTAAATATGCGATAAGATGTGGTTTGCTGTAGTTGGGGGACTAGCTCAAATCAAGTTACAGTAACAACACACAAGGAAAATCTCTCCGACCTTACTTCTTTTTGCTCCTTGTCTTAAATTCCGGTTCTTTAAACTCCACTTATACACAGCCCACTTACATAGCAGCCCAGTTCAGAGCAAGCTCTGGAAGAGCTTAGCTATTCAATTCATTGCACCTGGGATCACAAACCACTCCTCTTCACAGGTACACAGCAGAGAAAAATAAATGGGTTTAAATGTCAGTACCAAAATGCAAGCACTAAACACACAAGGACATTTGCAATAAACTATAGATAGCTATTTGCAGTCACTCCCACAAAAATCACACTCAGTACCGGCATTCCAGTTCTTTAAACTCCACTTATACACAGCCCACTTACACAGCAGCCCAGTGTCAGAAGAAAGAGTGGCTCGTTCTGCACAAGCATCCAGAAATTATACCTGGTTTTGAATGAGCCTGAAAAATTCTCCCTTTTAATTGGAAGCAGCAGCAGTACAATGTGGATGAGGAGAGGATAGGGTAATAGTTACATGTGGGCACAATAGTAGGGGCAGCAGTAGCAGTAAAGCATGGGACAAGTGTCACGGGGGAGACAAGGGAAGGTGTGCCCTGTACTTGAAACCCCCCCCCTTCTTTCCCTACCTACTTGCCTCAAACGGCCCTAGGCGGCCGTGGACAACCACGAAGACGTTCCCTATACTGGGTAAGTGCAGAGGGAGGGAAAGGGAACACAGGGAGAGACAAAACACAGACGGAACAAACACAATGATAGAATAGTCAGCAAGCCGGGTCAAACACAGGAGATAGCGTAAATACCAGGGGTCAAGAGAAGAGAGGTCCAAGTCCAAGTCCAAAGTCAGAGTCCAAATAGTAAATCCAAAACACAAGGTCGCACAAGCACTGATCAAAGGTATAAACTAATCACAGGCATCTGAGTGAGGCAGTTGCCATCTTTAAATAGCCCGCCCAGGATCATGTGATGTGGCCAGCATCACATGACCTGAGGCGGAGCAAGCTGTCCAAACAATATGTAAAGTAGCCATGTGGTGTGATCAGCACCACATGGCTAAACCCAAACAGAGAATTAACTCATGAAGTGCTGGCTGACAAGACCAGCACTTCAATTCCCTATAGCTCGTCTCTAGGGGGGGCGGAGAGGTCCGGCGATGTCGTGCAGAGGGAGCGCGACGCCGACCTCGCGTGACAGTACCCCCCCCTTCACGAGGGGCCACCGGACCCTTACCAGCGGGAGCAGGCTTATCGGGATGCTGCAGATGGAACTTTTGGATGAGCGAGTCTGCATGCATCCTGGTCAACGGTACCCAAGACCTGTCCTCAGGACCGAACCCCTTCCAATGTACCAGGTACTGGAAGGAATTCCGGACCCTTCTCACATCCACAATTCTGGCAATCTCATGCTCCATTTGTCCTGCTACCTCAACCGGAGGCGGAGACTGTTCCTCAGGACCAACGGGAGCAACATAACGTTTGAGCAAAGACACATGAAAAACATTATGAACACGAAGGGAGTCGGGTAAACATAACCTAAATGAAACCGGATTGATCACCTTGGTGATCCTGTAAGGACCAATGAAGCGAGGTGCAAACTTGTAGGATGGTACCCTCATGTTGAGATTTTTAGTCGATAACCATACCTTATCCCCAACCTTAAAATTCACACCCTTAGAACGTTTTCTATCAGCCTTAGCTTTTTGAACTCCTTGGGCCTTTTCCAGGTTCGACTGAACCTGTGCCCAAACTGTGCACAGTTCTTGAGAAAAATCATTGACCTCTGGGACAACCGACGCAGATGGGGAAAAGGAGCTAAAGCGTGGATGAAAACCCATATTGCAGAAAAACGGCGACATCCCAGAGGATGAATTAACACGATTATTAATTGCAAACTCAGCCAGGGACAGGAATCTGGCCCACACATGCTGGTTATCAGAAACATAACATCTGAGATATTGCTCAACGGATTGGTTAAGACGTTCAGTCTGACCATTGGTCTCCGGATGAAAGGCTGATGAAAAGGACAAAGAGATACCAATCTTATTACAGAACGTCCTCCAGAACCTAGACACAAACTGTACTCCCCTATCAGAAACTATATTCTCAGGAACACCATGCAGTTTGACAATATTATCAATGAACGCGGACGCCAAGACCTTCGCAGAGGGTAATTTACACAAAGGAATAAAATGACACATTTTGCTGAATCTGTCAACCACCACAAATATCACGGTTTTACCCTCAGAGCACGGCAAATCCGTGATAAAGTCCATGGACAGATGTGACCAAGGTCTACTAGGTATGGGTAAAGGATGTAACTCACCCATAGGTCGTGTCTTGGAATTCTTGGACCTGGCACAAGTATTACACGCCGTTACAAAAGCCTGAACATCTCTGGAGATTGACGGCCACCAATACTGCCTAGAGACCAACTCCTTGGTGGCATTGATGCCAGGATGTCCACACAAAACAGAATTATGGCACTCACCCAGCAGTCGCAACCGCAAATAAGCCGGCACAAACAATTTGTCATTGGGGGTACCAATGGGAGCAAGATGTTGTCCTGCCGAGATTTCAGAAGCGAGGTCAGATGAGGTAGCGGCCACGATGATATCAGCTGGCAGGATGGGCTCAGGAGGGACGTCAGGAGGCTGATATGCCTGGAAACTTCGGGATAAGGCATCGGCCTTAACGTTCTTGCTCCCGGGTCTGAAGGTAACACAAAAATCAAAACGAGTAAAGAACAAAGCCCACCTCGCCTGTCTAGGATTCAATCGCTTAGCCGATTCTAAAAACATTAAATTCTTATGATCCGTGAGGACCGTAATGTGGTGAACTGCCCCTTCTAAAAAATGACGCCATTCCTCAAATGCCCACTTGATTGCAAGTAACTTCCTATTACCAATGTCATAATTCCTCTCGGCAGGAGAGAACTTGCGGGAGAAGAAGGCGCATGGCATAAGATTAGTTAAGGTGGAAGACCCCTGGGACAGTACAGCCCCCACACCATCCTCAGACGCATCCACCTCAACTACAAAAGGCTTACTTTGATCAGGCTGGACCAACACAGGAGCATTAATAAAACACTGCTTTAACCTTTCAAAGGCCTCAATAGCTGCAGGGGGCCAATTGACCAGATCAGCCCCCTTGCGAGTCAAATCCGTAATGGGTTTGGCTACCACTGAAAAATTTTTGACAAATTTACGATAAAAATTAGCAAACCCCAGAAATCGCTGGAGCACCTTCAAAGAGGAAGGGCGCACCCAATCCACAATGGCCTGTACTTTAACTGGGTCCATTTTGAAAGAAAAAGGGGTGAGAATGTATCCCAAAAAGGCCACTTCCTGAACACCAAAGGTACACTTCTCCCCTTTAACGAACAACTTGTTTTCACGCAACACCTCCAGCACTTGCCTGGTGTGAGATACGTGACGTTCCCAGTCTGCAGAAAAAATCAGGATGTCATCAATATAGACAATTACAAATTTCCCAATAAATGGTCTAAAAATGTCATTGACAAAGTTTTGGAAAATTGCCGGAGCGTTACTTAACCCAAAAGGCATTACCAAGTACTCATAATGACCCTCCGGGGTATTAAAAGCAGTTTTCCATTCGTCCCCCTCACGAATCCTGATTAGGTTGTATGCCCCCTTCAAATCCAGCTTGGTAAACCAACAGGCCCCCTGGACCTGATTCAGCAAGTCAGGAATAAGGGGCAACGGGTATCTGTTTTTAACAGTGATTTTATTGAGCTCCCTGTAATCGATACAGGGCCTCAATCCTCCATCCCTTTTACCAACAAAGAAAAAGCCTGCCCCCATGGGAGAAACTGAAGGCCGGATGTGACCCTTGGCCAGACTCTCTTTGAGATAATCCCTCATGGACTGACGTTCAGGAGTAGAGAGATTATAAATGCGACCTTTGGGATATTTGGATCCCTCAATAAGGTCGATGGCGCAATCATATTGCCGGTGAGGAGGGAGGAACTCAGTCTCGGACATGGAAAAAACGTCCGAAAAATCGCCGATATACTTGGGCAAGGAAAGAGACTTAGTGGTACCTCCAAACAGCAATACTGATTTACAACATTTGTCACAATTCATTCCCCATTTTTCCAATTCACCTACCGACCAGTTGATCATAGGGTTGTGGTCCTGTAACCATGGCAGACCTAAAACAAGGTCGGCAGGTAAATCCTTTAATACAAGGAAGGAACAAGTCTCGGTATGGGTAATTCCTACAGTTAATTCAACCTCAGGAGTACAAAACTCCACTCTCCCATTATTCAATGGAGTGGAATCCAGTGCGATAATTTCAATCACCTCCCTTAAAGGAACTAGCGGAATCCCCACAGATTGTATAAAATCAAAATCAATAAAATTAATGGCAGAACCAGAATCAACAAAAGCCTTACCGGACCCCCTGAGTTGGTTGTACGCAATGGAGATAGGTAATAATACTTTCCTCCTTACCACCGCTGGGGTTACCTTACTTCCGGCAGAAAGCTCTCTAGAGGGCAGAAGTTTCGGGCATTGCTGGAGCCAGTGGTTCGTCTCACCGCAGTAGAAACAGGTTCCATTCAAGCGTCTCTGATCTCTCAAAGTTCCTCCCCACTGTATGGACTCCTCCGGGACCCTGGTAGAAGGTGGACTCGGAAGAGGGGATTCAGGCAGGACGACAACCTGAGGAATATCTGAACGTTCCCTCCATCTCTCCCTCACTCGACGATCCAGTTTAATGGCTAGTGTCATGGTCGCCTCTAGGGTGTCAGGAGTAGGGTAACTGACAAGTAAGTCCTTAAGATGGTCAGACAGCCCCACCCTAAACTGGCTTCTCAAAGCTGGGTCATTCCATCCAGAGGAAACACACCACTTTCTAAACTCAGCACAGTAATCCTCTACTGGACGGTTACCCTGCCGAATGTCTCTGAGCTGAGTCTCAGCTACAGAAGTCAAGTCAGGCTCCTCGTATAATAGGCCTAAGGCCTGAAAAAATGCTTCCACAGACTGCAAGCTTGGGGAGTCAGGCGGTAAAGAAAAGGCCCATTCCTGCGGATCACCTTGCAGCAAGGAAATAATTATTCCTACCCGCTGCTGCTCGGCACCCGAGGAGTGAGGACGTAAACGAAAATACAATTTTACGCTCTCCTTAAAGGAACGGAAAGTTTTCCGGTTCCCCAAAAACCGATCCGGCAATTTAACATGAGGTTCCACAATGGGGTTAGATGTGGAGGGAGCCGCTACTAGTGCAGGTTGTAGCTGCTCCTGATGTAGGAGCCTCTCGGCCAGGTCCTGGATCATCTGCGCCATACCCTGAACCTGGTCCGTGAGCACCCGCAATTGCTCCATATGATACGGCCTGTGATTCTGTCACGGGGGAGACAAGGGAAGGTGTGCCCTGTACTTGAAACCCCCCTTCTTTCCCTACCTACTTGCCTCAAACGGCCCTAGGCGGCCGCGGACAACCACGAAGACGTTCCCTATACTGGGTAAGTGCAGAGGGAGGGAAAGGGAACACAGGGAGAGACAAAACACAGACGAAACAAACACAATGATAGAATAGTCAGCAAGCCGGGTCAAACACAGGAGATAGCGTAAATACCAGGGGTCAAGAGAAGAGAGGTCCAAGTCCAAAGTCAGAGTCCAAATAGTAAATCCAAAACACAAGGTCGCACAAGCACTGATCAAAGGTATAAACTAATAACAGGCATCTGAGTGAGGCAGTTGCCATCTTTAAATAGCCCGCCCAGGATCATGTGATGTGGCCAGCATCACATGACCTGAGGCGGAGCAAGCTGTCCAAACAATATGTAAAGTAGCCATGTGGTGTGATCAGCACCACATGGCTAAATGATCAGCACCACATGGCTAAACCCAAACAGAGAATTAACTCATGAAGTGCTGGCTGACAAGACCAGCACTTCAATTCCCTATAGCTCGTCTCTAGGGGAGCGGAGAGGTCCGGCGATGTCGTGCAGAGGGAGCGCGACGCCGACCTCGCGTGACAACAAGGCAGTAGATGGGTGTGCAGCTCTTTAGGAGTAGTAGTAGTAGTGGCAACTATGTAGTGGTAATTTTAGCAGCGTTAGGGATAATGGAAGTGGCAGTAGGGGGTAAGCAGCAGGAAACGTCAGCCGCAGCAGCAGCCAAATTGTGGCACGATAGGGCACCATCAGCAGGGACAGAGCTATTCAACAGCCTCAGATAGAACTGATCTATGCCTTGTCCATTTTGACAAAAATTATGTTTTTTACACTGGCAGAGGACAACTTGTTCAGTTTTGATGCTCCCTGCCGCTCTGAAAACCGAGATGACAATGGAGGCTGGGGAAGAGCAAACAGTGAAAGCATACTGGGCCAGTGTTCTAGTTTTTCTGCCATTAAGTCCATGGGGTCAGGGAACAAGGTATTTGATAAATAGAGGCCGCAGTCTAGGTAGGACTGAATCTGCCTTTTGAGGTAGTACTTCTCTGTTTAATGATTTGCCTCAGCCTGCCATGGCACATGAAAGAATTGTTCCATCATGTTGATAATACTGAACTGGCTGCTTGTGTTACTGCCGTGGCTTCTGCTGCTTGTGGTAGCAGAGACAAGGGGATGTGGATGACTCTATGGGGGTGGAGCGGGGCTTTAGACATGTGGGCAGCAGGCGCCTGCTCACTAAAATCTACAGTAAACTGCGTATACAGTGTTTCCTCCTGGTAATAAAGTCATTTGGGCCCCCTTTCGGCAATAGGAAAACATTCCCACTCCTTTGCTTTGATTGCAATAGTCTAAAAGCATGGCTATCCAGTGATCATCAGACTGCTTCATGTGAACTATACGCCTGTTACTATGTAAGCAAGCAAGCATTCAGTGTAACATTCTGGCCAGTGTAGCGGAGTGTGGGTCGTTCTTTCAAGCTCTACAACCACTCATCATCCTCCTGCTTCTTCACCAACAACTCCTCCTCCTCCAGTGGCAGCTCTTCATCCTACTTCTCCATGGGACTTTCTCCTTGTGGGTCTCTAACAGCTGGAGGGCAGCCAGCAAGATGCATAAACTGTTCTTCTTCTGCTGTCCCTTGTTGAGTGTCTGTTCTAAGATAAGCGTGAGCGTCTGATAAATACTGTATATGACATTGTTTATGCCACAGTTGTCCCTACTGACACATTTTGTGGCCTCTTCAAAGGGCTTCAGTACACAACAGGCATCTCTGATGAGCTGCCACTGTCTGACCTTGAAACAACACATGGTTCCTGCTGAGGCGGTCTGTTGCATCACAAAATCATTCACCATTTTCCACTGCTCCAACAGATGCCACGCACCTTGCCACAAAGTGAGAATTGTAAAGAGTGGCCCACATCAGCCATGTGACAATACCAGACAGGGATGGCTATTTGGGAGAAATAATGCTCACTAGTAGTGTTGAGCAAATCGAAGTGAAACAAATTTAATTTGATGTGAGTTTCAGGAAAACTTCAAATCACCACAAATCCAAACTTCCTCTTGCTTAATTGTAATGAATCATTTTTTGGCTGCACATATTACAAAGTGAAAGTAAGAAGCTTGAGAAGGAGATATGACCCATAATGCCGTGCAGCCGGCCTATCAACAGATAGCCAAACCCTGTGATGTCACTGCCCTATAAAAAGCCTAACCCCACCTTGTCTCCGCTATTTTACTGTGAACTAAGCATAGGGAGAGACGTGTCAAGTACTAGGGAAAGTGTTTTAGCAATCTTCTAATTGTAGAAATTTGATAGGGACAGTGCAGGGACAGTGTCGGGAGATCATAGGGAGAGTTTTCAGATACTGTAGGAAGAGCATAGGGGGACAGTGCAGGCTCTTTGTATTCACCCTGTGCATCTTGTGCCACTAATGTGCAATTCATTCTAAATCTGTTCTGTTATACATAGACTAACTGTGCATCAGAATTAGACTCAACAGCCGGTCTAATATATAGGCGCGTGTACCTAGTTTATCTGCTTAATAAATAACAAATCTGTTCAGTTATACATACTGTAGACGTACGGTGCATCAGACTCATTGTCAGAAGGTGTAATGGATGAAGTATGAATGGTGCAGCAGATAGACTAGAAAAACACACCAATATACCGTGGGGAAAAAAAGCATTTGGATGTTCCAGAAGAGTATTGGGAGAATGTCATATGGTCAGATGTCAGACTAAAGTTTGGTAGAAACACATCTCGTCATGTTTGGAGGAGTGTGAATACTGAGTTGCATCCAAAGAACACCATACCTACTGTGGAGCATGGGGGTGGCACCATCATGCTTTGGGGCTGTTTCTCTGCAAAGGGGCCAGGACGACTGATCTGTATACATGAAAGAATGAATGGGGCCATGTATCGTAAGATTTTGAGTCCAAACCTCCTTCCATCAGCAAGGGCTTTGAAGATGAAACATGGCTGGGTCTTTCAGCAGGACAATGATCCCAAGCATACTGCCAGGGCAATGAAGGAGTGGCTTCGTAAGAAGCATTTCAAGGTCTTGGAGTGGCCTATCCAATCTCCAGATCTCAACCCTATAGAAAACTGCATGGAGGAATGGGCCAACATACCAGCAACAGTGTGTGCCAACCTTGTGAAGACTTACAGAAAACATTTGACCTCTGTCATTGCCGACAAAGGATATATAATAAAGTATTGAGATAAACTTTTGTTATTGACCAAATACTTATTTTCCACCATAATTTGCAAATATATTCTTTAAAAATCAGACAATGTGATTTTCTGGATTTGTTTTTTCATTTTGTCTCTCATAGTTGAGGTCTACCTATGATGTCAATTACAGGCCTCTCTCATCTTTTTAAGTGGGAGAACTTGCACAATTGGTGGCTGACTAAATACTTTTTTTCCCCACTGTATATAGGTGTGTTTTTCTGCTGCACCATTCATACTTCATCCATTACATTACTGATTCAGTTACTGTACACCATAGCCAAAATACAGTTGTCTGAGCCCTCAAAAGGAACAGGCAGTGGCAAAATTCTTGCTGTAGCCAGCACAAGTAGCAGCAGTGACAGTAACAGCCCGCTTCTACTGTCATCTAGTGGTCGTGTTTTGACCAAGAATCCAGCAGTACTGGTATGGTTGACTCACTCTTCAACATCATCTCAGGTCACAACATACACACAGCCAGGAAACGAAGGGTTCCTCTGACACCACACTTAGTTGTCATGGCCCACAAACAACCTCTGTGCCCTCACCTGTCTGGCTACTGCCCCTTCTTTTGCTGCTCCTTCTGCTCTGGAAGTAATGTGTGCTGTCGGCTCTGCTTCGTTTTTTAGCACGGAAGAACTTAGTGAGGACAGTAAACAGCTACAGGCCAGCACAGAATTGAAGGAGCGGTCCACCACATCCTCCCCTAGGTGTTCAACTAGCGATGATGACAGTCGGTGGGAGCACGTAGGAGCAAATGGTCAGGACAATGGCCATTAGACTGGTGACGGTGACATAAGTGACGAACAGACATTAGTGGATGATGATGTAGCCTATCGTACGTGGGAGCTGGGTAAATAAGGGCATGATCATTATCATCATCGGGGGTGAGGGTGGAAGCAGGCCTGTGAGACACCAGCAGGGTGGCAGCGTGCTGATGAGCCAGCAGGGTGGAAGCAGGAGCCTACCTGTCAAAAAACAAGTAGTGGTTAATGGGTTTATAAAGGTAGAGGCAGGCAGTCAGTGTGGAGTGTTGGGGGTAAAATGCTATACTCGGCAGTGTGAGAATTTTTGATTCGCTGGAGGACGTTAGCGTGGCAGTATACAGGTTATGTGGGCAAAAGGTGAAGCGTGGTCGGGGTGCTAATTTTAGGACCACGGCCTTGTGTTAACCGTGGCACTAATGTAGTGGCCTGACACAGCAACCGTTGCATCTCCCAGCGGCCTGCATGCTTTCTCCAGCAGTCAGGGCTTCTCGACCTAAGCAGAAGGAAGCTATCATTCTTTCCTTTCGTTTATTGCTCCTGATGCTCCTCATCCTACTCCTCACATGGTTCACCAGCAATCGAACACCAAAGCGATTGCAAAGAGACAACAGTATATGTGCACTCATCCAACGGTGCAAAAGATGAACATGCACCTGGCCAAGTTGTTGGTACTAAAGTCATGGAATCTGAACATTTCAGCAAAATTATGGCTTGTGCCCACCCAGGATGGAGAGTCCCAAGCCTGAATCACACCGGGGAGGAACTGCTCGGCGAACTCGCTAACTGGAGATAGCAACCATGGTTATCGATAACGGGAAGAACATTGTACCTGTTCTGTGTCAGGAGGGCTGACCCATGTTCCCTGTATGGCACATGTCTTCAATTTGCTTGTAACCCAGTTTCTGAAGTCTTCCACCCAACTGCAAGTCGTCTTGAAAATGTCAAGGGAAATGTGCATGCACTTAAGCCACTCTTACCATGCCAAACTCGCCCTCCTTGAGCGTTTTCCTACATGACCTAATATGCAAAGTTTCCACAAGTCGTACTCACTGTATGAGCAGAGGAAACCCGTGACTGATTTCTTGATCATGCAGATGGACAGGACTACTCCCCGGTCTAACCTTGACATTAGACAGTGGCAGCTCATGAGTGACACCTGCTGCTTGCTCAGGCCCTTTAAGGAGGCCACTTTGTAAGTTGTCAGAATGATGGGATGAATGATGTCATTCCAGTCCAGTCCTGGAGGGGATGTTGATAAATCTGACTGGTGAGGGACAGAAGATGTGGCGCCTACATCTCACAGCCACCTGAGCCTTATAAATGTGAAACTGAACTGGTTTATCTGCCCAAGCAACAGGAGAGTAGCAGAAAGAATATGAGGAGTCAGAGGGCGACCAGGAAGATGACATAGATGATCCTGACAGACCATGGCAGTATGCAGTGGAGATGGAGGCAGGGACCCCTTCAGAGTCCCTTCCACAAATGACCAGATGCATGCTGAGTTGTTTGCATAGTGATAGCCACATAGTCACCATTCGGCTGAGGGATGACTACTGGCTCTCCACAATGTTAGACCCATGCAACTCGTTCAAAATGGGGGCCTTTTACACCTTCTGACAGGGATGAAAAACTCAACTGCCATTGAGACATCCTTTGTAGTCGGTTGGTCTCTGCCTATGCGCCCCATCGCTCATCCTCATGAAAGTCTAACTGGGGGAATACTCTGAGCTCACACTCCACTGCCATTGGTATGGCATCAGATTGGGTGTTTAGTGCGGCGGGTGGCATAGTTACCCCAAAGATAACTTACATTTCAACATGAAATGTTGAGAAATAAACCTTTATAAAAAATGAATCTGGCCTGGATCAACATTTCCAGACACCGGTGCTTGATACAACAGACTAGATCATTTTGGCAGTAATGATCTTACTGTTGTGTGCTGCAACACCAGAACATTGTGACAAATGGCCGTTACATCTACTGAGGTCCTCCTGCTGCTACTATTCTGATGCTGTCACCCAACTGATGCCACATGCCTGCTGCCTCTACAGCCACCTGTCCCTACTGTGATCTGCCAACACCCTATGCTGTTACTGCCACTGCTTTTCCCCACTCTGTTCCATGGCCACTATTGTAACTCTTCATGCTGTTGCAACCTTAACCAATCTGTTACTGGGCTACTATTGTGACGCTTATTACTGTTGAAAACCTCACCAGTCTGTTATGGGGCCACTAGTGTCCCTCTTTGGCCATGTTGACATCACTGTTTATTTTTCCGTTCTTCTGATCCATTAGAAGAACATAAATATAACAATAAAAATGGGTCCTCTAATTTGAGTGTCCAAAGGGCCTCTATTATATGGTCAGTATTTTGCATCAGGACTTGATTATGATTTGGAAGCCAAAAGCAGGAAGGGGACCATGTGTTATCACTGTTTTGGACCCACTCCTATTTTTACCTTACCAATCCTGATCAAATGCCAAACAAATACTGACAGTGTGATGGAGGACATTAAAGTCCTGCATGCAGGACTTCTTTGCCATCTAAATAAAGCCAATTTCATAGGAAAATGGCCAAAACACATGAAAATTGAGCATGAGACCTCATCACATGGTCAGTATTTTTCATCAGAATTTTATGCTGACTAAATACTGACAGAATGAATACGGATGCTCAAACTACTGATCTGTTTTTCTGTTTTTTTTTTTTTTTTTTTGGCCTGTTCATCTGACAGATTAGAAGAATGGAAAAATAAACAGTGATGTGAACACAGCCCTACTGCTGACACCCTCTCCACTGTCATGGGGTTCTGTGGGTTCTGGGCATTCCTGGAGTGCAGTGAGTGCTGTAGCCTAACAGACCAGAACTAACAAATGGACTGTATGAATGTACATTATTGTCTTTTAAAATACCTGTTAAGACTATATATAGTAATATATTCTTTACCTTTTTGGTGGGTTGCAGTGTGGTAGTGGCAAAAGAATTTGAACGGTCTGGTATCCTGATTTACTGTATGACATAAATCTCCACCTGAACAGATGTAGAGTTTAGAGAAATGTACAGTGTTTTCTAATTCTTTGTCCTGTGATCAATGTCAGTGTGCTGTACAGGTGACATTTGATGTTAGAGATGGTCAGTACTTCTAAGTAATAATTATCAGTAAAGATGTAGTTAGACCCTTAAAATATATCAGTACTGTTGTATCGTTAGATGTCAGATAAATTCAAGGTCTGTGAGTAGAGATGAGCGAATCATTCAAAATTTGCTTCGCCGAATATTCGCCAAATTTCTGACAAGATTCATATTTAAACAAACTTATTTGTCGAATCTACGTAAAAAAATACACGTTTTTTGCGAACATTCCTGCCCAATTTACGTACGTACAGTCAGTGTAGTTAAAAGTATGCAATACCTAAGCATTAGCGTACAAAAGTGCGTACGAATCCTTAGCGTACTATTGATGCGCGATTCGTCATATGCACGAGGCTAGGCCGCGGCAGACAATCTTTAGAGGCAGTCCATATGAACTAGAAAAATAAGGTGCTCACTGCTCCTAGCTATCAATAAGTGAATAATTTACTAAAAACACCGTACAATAAGTGCATAATAGGACACACTGAAGTACCAGAAAAAGAATACACACAATGGGCTAAAGTGCTGAACTATAAAAACAGTGTAGCTAAAATACAGCAAAGACATAAGTATGCAAACATTTTAGTGCAATCAATTTCACAGTTGCAAGCATAAAAGGCTCAGATATACGTTTGAGCCTCTCCTTATGGATCCTAGTTGGCATGATAAAACACTGTCTGTCTGGAACACATATTCCAAAATTCAATTGTAATGCACGTGAGGTTAAATTGTAATCCAAACATGTAATGTGTAATCCACATGGATAATAGAGAGTAACTGCAAATAGAGAACCTTTTTGGAAAAGGGGGCTCCCAAATTACCTGAGAAGGGGGTAAAAAAGAAAAAAGCCGCGCTTAGGCGCAACTGGGACCTTTCTGCAGAATGGGGGGGAGTCCTTACTGACAGCCATGTCCACCCCAGCTGGGTGAGAGTCAAACGGGGGCAATACATTACAATAAAAAGCAGCACATAGAGAACCCTTTCTGCCAAGGGGGCTCCCAAATAACTTGAGAAGGGGATAAAAAGGAAAATGGGCGTACTTCGGCGCAACAGGGAAATTTCTGCAGAATGGGGGGAGTCCTGACAGCCATGTCCATCTGGGTGAGAGTCAAACGGGGCAACAGAAACTAAACAAAAACAACTGCCAACTAGCATCTCACCCGTCAGGTGCAGTCCTTGGTCATATGAGGGACCTGAAGTCCTCCTCGCTCAAGCTGCTGCTGAATCTCATCAGATGATGCTCCTGCCTCTTGTAGGCCATGCTCGCTGCGCTGGTGGAACTCCAGTGCCCTCTTCTTCCTGAAGTTGGACTTGACCGGGTCCGGGTGGTGGTGACGCACGCTGCAGCCATTTTCACTTTTCCGGATGCTCCTGCCGGGACAGCAGGGGTAAGGACTTCCGACTGCTGTGGTTCCAGAAAGATTGTATCCAGGAAAGAAGCCCCAGCTTCCCCGGCTGCTGCTGGCTTCATCTTCCACGGCAGCTGGTATTGGTAGACCACCGTGAATTGGAAGGTGAACGATAACGTGGTCAGCTGACCCAGCTGTAAGGACTGTGGTGGTGGTCGTGGTGCTGGCAGTCCAGGAATCAGAGGGTCCGGCTGAGGCTGTGGCTTTTCCCTGAACTGGAGGACGCAAGCGTCCTGGAAATGGTGATTCATCCGGCCACACTTCTGGTTCCGTTGTAGGCACCAGAGGCTTTGAAAGGAGGGTAACCTCCTTTCTATCCTCATCATCCTGCAGGAAGCCAGATCCTCTCCCAACGGAAAACCAAATCACAGTTCCCTTTCTCCGTTCCAATAAAGGATCTCCAGGCCTAGGGTGGTCGAGTACCTGTATGACCCAGTCCTCCACTGTGGTTTTATAGTCCCAGAGGGTCTGTGCATGGGCCGTCAGAGATGGTGGAACAATTGGGTTCTGGTATATGGAAGGGGTGGATCTCCTCCTGGGCGGCAAAGTAGATGCTCCAGCCGCCTCCGCTGCACGAGCCAAAGCAGACGTACCAGCCGCAGGAGCCAAAGCAGATGTTCCAGCCGCAGGAGCCAAAGCAGACATTCCAGCCGCAGGAGCCAAAGCAGACGTTCCAGCCGCACAAGCCAAAGCAGACGCTGCAGCCGCACAAGCCAAAGCAGACGCTCCAGCCGCCTCATGAGAATGGAACGGAATGCATTTTGGAGCATTCCGTTCAGTTACGTTTTGTCCCCATTGACAATGAATGGGGACAAAATGGAAGCATATTTTTCCAGTATTGAGACCCTATGACAGATCCCAATACCAGAAAATATTAACACTAGTGTGAAAGTTGCCTTAGGCAACAAAGTCAGGGACGACCCGAGGTAATTGGAGTAAAAGTGTGGCCTTAGTGTCTGCAGCGGAGAGAAAGGGATTCCAGATTACAAGAGAACAGAGTATAAAACTATTAAACTCAACTCGGTAGACTGAGACAAATTCCCCAAAAAGTGGGAAAAAGATCTAGAAAAGGATAAAAGTAAGTTTAAGATGGTGTCAGAGCAGATAGAAATAATCAAAATCTGGAAAGCTCAATTAAATAGGAACCCAGTGTTGAGGTTGCCATAGACTTAGCGTGTTGTCAGGACCTGGGCTGTATAGTGCCTTGTGAACCAGACCCAAGTTTTATGATTGGACTGAGGTAGACCATGGGGACCTCACAAAGTAAGTCTGGGGATCAAAAAGAGGAAAACTGCCAGACAAATAGTGAAGAAGAGTAGGAAAGGATGCTTTGAAAGGATGGATGTCTGGATCCTGAAAGGTGGAAACATTTTAGGAGAGAATGTAGGTGACGGCTAGTATATGAGGGCTTAGAAAAGTGGAAGTGATTGTCATAATAGTTTAGCAAACGTCTTGAATGCCTAAAAATGGAAGTTTGGATGTTGAAGAAAATGGATGACACAGTTAAAGGGATATCCCCTATTAAGATTGCCCTGAACTAGTGAGAGAGGCAGGTAGACTTTGGGTATCCACATTTGTCCTAGCATGTAACTTGGTCGAGCACATGAAAGGTGAAACCGCACTGGAAAGTTGTGAAACGATCAAAGTAAATGGTTAAACTAAGGCTTATAATGTTGGTCATGAATTGTCTTTATTTTGTTTAATACAGATTATACACAAGAAGAAACGGAGTAAAGATTAATTATTTATTTCAGCAAATTCTTATTTTTCTTTCAGTAAAAAGTGAAAACTGTACTTTTATATGTATGCTTAATAATATGGGATATCCCTTATCTCATGATTAAGTCCACATTGCATTGTATTGATTTTGTTTATCCTGTTATATGAGTTTTTTAAGAAGATTAGAAGAATGTGCATTATTAGCCAGAAACGGGCAATTGAGTTCATATGTCTCTTTCTCTCTCTCTCTTGTTTGAATATCTGTCTATGAATGTGTTGTTGAGTTACAGGAAAGCCGGGCACTTGAATGAAGGGAGACAGCGGGGCCACAGCTGTGAGTGGAGTTATGTCACAACATTGGAATCTGTGATAGCAAGTACAATGTCTGCAAAAATAAGAGATAATAACAAGGCATATTAACAGCATGGCAAATGTATAATATTGAGGTACTGAATGAGTGTGTATGGAGCTCCAGAAAAATGTACTTGTTAATGAGTTCAAAGACTTGTGTGTGTGTGTGTGTGTGTGTGTGTGTGTGTTAATGTATTGGAAACGCTTCTTTATGTCTGTCTGCTTCTATGTCTGTTCTACATTGAATGTTGGCCCCATTGTTTGCATGCCTCAAGTCAGACCATTTTAACATTAGGCGCCTTTTATATCCTGAAATGTTCATTGACTGCTGCCCCTTGCAATAGGCATCCCCGAGCCCAAGACTTTTATATTATTTTGCCATGAGCAAGCAGGGCAGTAGTCCTCACCCAAGAACATGGAGGGAGGCATTAAGGTACATGGAGGGAGGCATGGGATCTTAAGTAGTTCTGGACCCCGTAATCATGGGATTCCCCTTGTGTATGATCGGTTACACATAAACTTGTTAAAAAGACTGAAGATATAGGTCTTGGCAATCCTTTGGTGCTGCAAGTGCCCCACACAGTGTCTAAAATTACAGCAAGCCTAAACCAGGCACTTGTCCATGGCTAGACTCCCTAAACATGAGGTTTCACTTCTCCCACCCCCCAATAGTTACTGGCTGTTGCAGTGTTCTGAATTCAGTCACCTTGCTGCTGGTGGATTCAGAAAAAGGGGGGAGAAGGGCCAGGAGAGAGCAAGGGACAAGGTGAAATCCAGACCAGAATTTTTCAATTAGCCAGTGAGGGAAGTCAATTTGACATGACACACAAAACATGATTGCCAATCATGGATGGGTGAGAAAACAATTAGGTTGGCAAATATTACTGATCCACTCACTAACCCTTCGCTGAGTATTTTATAGATGTCTCAAGATAGTGGGTCAATGATCATGGAAGATTTGTCACCGTGTATGCCGTGGTCCAAAATGGTGAGGCAAAAATACAGAAACCATTCCCTTCTAGTTGCTCGGCACAAGAGGTGGAGCTGAAGGCAATTACTGCAACATGTAATCTGGGTAAGGGAAAAGAGGTGAACATCCATACATACTCAAGGTATGAGTTTGGTGTAGCACATGGCTTTGGAGCCATTTGGCAGAGTTGCTATTTCTTGAGCTCTGCAGGTAAGCCTATAAAGAATGTTGAGGCTGTACAACAGCTATTGGAAGGTGGACGGGCAGCTACAGTGAAGGTGTCAGCACACACCAAAGAGCAGACCTGCTGAAGCTCTGATGAATACATTGTTAGATCAGGTGGCCAGAAAGGCAGTATTGCTCCCCTTGATGGAGGCTGCCCCATCGGTCATGCCTGCGGTAGACATAGTTAAAAAGTTTGTAGATATGGGATCCCAGAGACCATAGAAAGTGATAAGGGCATACATTTCATCAGGGAACTCATGAAAACGATCATGGCAACCCTAGGGATAGAATAGGCCTTGCATGTGCCCTAACACCTACAAACTATGCAAGAAAGGCTAAGTATTTAGTACAATACAATCCAGGTACAGAATGCAGGATGAGAAGCTGATAACTGGTACTACTCCTCCTCCCAGGTATAATATTCTTTACATACAGGATACAGTTTGATGAATGGGAGAAGGTTGGGCCAACTTCCTCTTGCCCTTAAGTGTAATGGAAACTAGTCAACTGCAGATATGAAAGGTGTCTGTATAAAAGTAGCTTAATTGTCACCATAATAGCTGTCATACAGTTGCACGGTAAATCATACTGTACACTGCTAGACTGCTGGGTTACATGTGTAATGTTTGACCAACAGGTGGCCGAGAAGTGGGTCCCACCTGGGGCATCTGGTACTTGTACTTTTTTGCACTTTGTTCATTTATCCAAATGATCATGCCGATGTGGTTGAAAGAGTATAGGGAAAATTAAGATTCATGGTATAGAAACACCTTCTCATTCTTGAATCCAGTAAACTGTTTTTGAGGTTTTTAGTGGGTGGTATATGGGAACTTTAGAAAGTATAGTACAAGTAGTAATGATTGTACTAATCATATATACAATAGCAAGTAAGTTTAATAAAAAATAGTACGTTTTTGGGTCATAAACAAACTGTGCAAGAGGAGAAAGAAAGATGTTACAACCAGATATTTATTGCCAAAAGATTATGGTTCACATGGACTTCCCTAAATTGTGGAACTAGTTGTTGGCCCCATCTGAAGTTGATAGTTCAGTTCTGACCTGGTGGCTAGCGCCAGGTAACGTACCTGGTTGGTTCCAAAATCATCCACAAAAGGAGGGATTTGTGAAGGAAATCATACCTACTCCATTTTGTTCCTGTCTCCTCACGGTGGGCTCTCCCCCTCCTTCTTTCTCATACTCAGTTATTCTCATGCTTAGTTTGCATTTTTGCATTACCGATTAGAATGTTCTAAACTCAAGGCTGAGTATTTTGTCTTTACTTCTGTGAGAAAGTTTGTAATAATTTCACTTCTTTTTGGCCTGAAGCCATTATGACATGCATGTTGAAATTAAACTGAAGGTCATTTTATGGAGAACACAACTCCCTGTGTCTCTGTGATAATTTCTTTCCTGAGCTGCTTGACTTAACCCTTATTTTGGCCCCATCATCACATCGCTAGAGCTGATTTTGCTCACAGTATCATGAATAGATCTGCAGCTGTTCTGTGGGTTTGACCCGCACCATCTTTGGGATGGCAATTACTGACCAAATAAGTTAAGTGTAAACTAAGCCTAATAGTGACATACAGTCATTCTACATCTACATTCCTTTACTGTAGGATGCTGTATGCTTTTTTTGGTTTAGCTAGGGGGATAGCCAGGAATGTTGGTTGCCTGCACAATGATGTGCATGGCCATATACATGTATGTGAGCTGCCTGTCATTCAGACACACGGTAACTGTTTCACTACTGGAAAGGACTAGCCATGTATGTTGCTGCACTGCACAGTCATGTACACCAGGATATATTGTCCCTAAAGTTTAAGGCTGGGATAGACTTGATTTAATGCGCTTTGTGACTAATTAATAGAGATGAGCGAGTAGTGAAATATTCAAAATTTCTAAATTCGATTCGAATAGACCGCGAAATTCGACTATTCGACCAGATATCGAATCCCATTAAAGTCTATGGGGAAAAAATGCTCGCCACTTGGAAATCTCAATTCGACCACTTGGAGGTCACCAAGTCCACCCTGGAACCTCAGAAAAGGATGCCAACACTGCTGGAATGCAACTAGGACAGCAGGGGAAGCATGTCTGGGTGCATATAACGCGCCCAAGTCGCACTATTACGCCACTATCACAGCCTCTCAACAATACACTCCAAACACAATATAACCTCTCTGTAAAGTGAGACCATACAAGGAAACCTTCTTTCCTCAACATTGCCATGGACCCCAAGCCAAACTAGACAAAAAAGAAGATGAAATTCTGCACCCCTTAAAATCACGTTGCCTATGACAACCACAGATGGCATAGGCAAGGGGGAAAGCAAATAGACCCCACCCCTAATTGTCATTGTGTGTGTGTGTGAGATGTGGTCAGACATGTCTTCTTTAAAATGTAAAAACAACTCAAAAACACATGCAGAAGCCTTAAAATGCCCAAATTGTTGGCGCTTGAGATGTCAGTGACCCGACCTGGCCCAGTGTCATGTCTAGCAGGTAAAGCAGTGGGGATGTTGAGGGATGCATAGGACCGCAAAAGGCAGGAAGAGGCCGTGGGCTGGCCAGAGGCTCATGGAAAATTTTGTGGAGGCCCAAGAGGTGAGACGTCTTAAAAATTGTGTGGAGGCTAAAGAGGTGAGACCTCTTAAACATTTTGTAGAGCCCCAAGAGGTGAGACCTCTTAAAAATTATGTGGAGGCCCAAGAGGTGAGACCTCTTAAAAATTATGTGGAGGCCCAAGAGGTGAGACCGCTTAAACATTTTGTGGAGGCCCAAGAGGTGAGACCTCTTAAACATTTTGTACAGGCCAAAGAGGTGAGACCTCTTAAAAATTATGTGGAGGCCCAAGAGGTGAGACCTCTTAAAAATTATGTGGAGGCCCAAGAGGTGAGACCTGTTAAAAATTATGTTGAGGCCCAAGAGGTGACACCTCTTAAACATTTTGTGTAGGCCCAAGAGGTGAGACCTCTTAAAAATTATGTGGAGGCCCAAGAGGTGAGACGTATTAAAAATTATGTGGAGGCCCAAGAGGAGAGACGTGTTAAAAATTATGTGGAGGCCCAAGAGGTGAGACCTGTTAAACATTTTGTGGAGGCCCAAGAGGTGAGACCTGTTAAACATTTTGTGGAGGCCCAAGAGGTGAGACCTGTTAAACATTTTGTGGAGGCCCAAGAGGTGAGACCCGTTAAAAATTATGTGGAGGCCCAATAGGTGAGACCTCTTAAACATTTTGTGCAGGCCCAAGAGGTGAGACGTGTTAAAAATTATGTGGAGGCCCAAGAGGTGAGACCTGTTAAACATTTTGTGGAGGCCCAAGAGGTGAGACCTGTTAAACATTTTGTGGAGGCCCAAGAGGTGAGACCTGTTAAACATTTTGTGGAGGCCCAAGAGGTGAGACCTGTTAAACATTTTGTGGAGGCCCAAGAGGTGAGACCTGTTAAACATTTTGTGGAGGCCCAAGAGGTGAGACCTGTTAAACATTTTGTGGAGGCCCAAGAGGTGAGACCTGTTAAACATTATGTGGAGGCCCAAGAGGTGAGACCTCTTAAACATTTTGTGGAGGCCCAAGAGGTGAGACCTGTTAAAAATTATGTGGAGGCCCAAGAGGTGAGCCATAAATATATACATTTTAATTATTTACGGAGCAATTCTACGGCGGTTAAGGAGGAGGAGGAGGCGGAGGTGGAGGAGGAAATGGCACTTCATACAGATGGCACTTCACTTTTGGCTGCTTTCCACTGTTAACCTCTTAAACCTTTTGTGGAGGCCCAAAAGGTGAGACCTGTTAAAAATTATGTGGAGGCCCAAGAGGTGAGACCTGTTAAACATTTTGTGGAGGCCCAAGAGGTGAGACCTGTTAAAAATTATGTGGAGGCCCAAGAGGTGAGCCATAAATATATACATTTTTCTTATTTACGGAGCAATTCTACGGCGGTTAAGGAGGAGGAGGAGGCGGAGGTGGAGGAGGAAATGGCACTTCATACAGATGGCACTTCACTTTTGGCTGCTTTCCACTGTTAACCTCTTAAACCTTTTGTGGAGGCCCAAAAGGTGAGACCTGTTAAAAATTATGTGGAGGCCAAGAGGTGAGACCTGTTAAACATTTTGTGGAGGCCCAAGAGGTGAGACCTGTTAAACATTTTGTGGAGGCCCAAGAGGTGAGACCTGTTAAAAATTATGTGGAGGCCCAAGAGGTGAGACCTGTTAAACATTTTGTGGAGGCCCAAGAGGTGAGACCTGTTAAACATTTTGTGGAGGCCCAAGAGGTGAGACCTGTTAAACATTTTGTGGAGGCCCAAGAGGTGAGACCTGTTAACATTTTGTGGAGGCCCAAGAGGTGAGACCTGTTAAAAATTATGTGGAGGCCCAAGAGGTGAGACCTGTTAAACATTTTGTGGAGGCCCAAGAGGTGAGACCTGTTAAACATTTTGTGGAGGCCCAAGAGGTGAGACCTGTTAAACATTTTGTGGAGGCCCAAGAGGTGAGACCTGTTAAACATTTTGTGGAGGCCCAAGAGGTGAGACCTGTTAAACATTTTGTGGAGGCCCAAGAGGTGAGACCTGTTAAACATTTTGTGGAGGCCCAAGAGGTGAGACCTGTTAAACATTTTGTGGAGGCCCAAGAGGTGAGACCCGTTAAAAATTATGTATGTGGAGGCCCAATAGGTGAGACCTCTTAAACATTTTGTGCAGGCCCAAGAGGTGAGACGTGTTAAAAATTATGTGGAGGCCCAATAGGTGAGACCTCTTAAACATTTTGTGCAGGCCCAAGAGGTGAGACGTGTTAAAAATTATGTGGAGGCCCAAGAGGTGAGACCTGTTAAACATTTTGTGGAGGCCCAAGAGGTGAGACCTGTTAAACATTTTGTGGAGGCCCAAGAGGTGAGACCTGTTAAACATTTTGTGGAGGCCCAAGAGGTGAGACCTGTTAAACATTTTGTGGAGGCCCAAGAGGTGAGACCTGTTAAACATTTTGTGGAGGCCCAAGAGGTGAGACCTGTTAAACATTTTGTGGAGGCCCAAGAGGTGAGACCTGTTAAACATTTTGTGGAGGCCCAAGAGGTGAGACCTGTTAAACATTTTGTGGAGGCCCAAGAGGTGAGACCTGTTAAAACATTTTGTGGAGGCCCAAGAGGTGAGACCTGTTAAACATTTTGTGGAGGCCCAAGAGGTGAGACCTGTTAAACATTTTGTGGAGGCCCAAGAGGTGAGACCTGTTTAAACATTTTGTGGAGGCCCAAGAGGTGAGACCTGTTAAACATTTTGTGGAGGCCCAAGAGGTGAGACCTGTTAAACATTTTGTGGAGGCCCAAGAGGTGAGACCTGTTAAAATTTGTGGAGGCCCAAGAGGTGAGACCTGTTAAAATTTGTGGAGGCCCAAGAGGTGAGACCTGTTAAACATTTTGTGGAGGCCCAAGAGGTGAGACCTGTTAAACATTTTGTGGAGGCCCAAGAGGTGAGACCTGTTAAACATTTTGTGGAGGCCCAAGAGGTGAGACCTGTTAAACATTTTGTGGAGGCCCAAGAGGTGAGACGTATTAAAAATTATGTGGAGGCCCAAGAGGTGAGACCTGTTAAACATTTTGTGGAGGCCCAAGAGGTGAGACCTCTTAAACATTTTGTGGAGGCCCAAGAGGTGAGACCTGTTAAACATTTTGTGGAGGCCCAAGAGGTGAGACCTGTTAAAAATTATGTGGAGGCCCAAGAGGTGACACCTCTTAAACATTTTGTGGAGGCCCAAGAGGTGAGACCGGTTAAAAATTATGTGGAGGCCCAAGAGGTGAGACCTGTTAAAAATTATGAGGAGGCCCAAGAGGTGAGACCTCTTAAAAATTATGTGGAGGCCCAAGAGGTGAGACCTGTTAAACATTTTGTGGAGGCCCAAGAGGTGAGACCTGTTAAACATTTTGTGGAGGCCCAAGAGGTGAGACCTGTTAAACATTTTGTGGAGGCCCAAGAGGTGAGACCTGTTAAACATTTTGTGGAGGCCCAAGAGGTGAGACCTGTTAAACATTTTGTGGAGGCCCAAGAGGTGAGACCTGTTAAACATTTTGTGGAGGCCCAAGAGGTGAGACCTGTTAAACATTTTGTGGAGGCCCAAGAGGTGAGACCCGTTAAAAATTATGTGGAGGCCCAATAGGTGAGACCTCTTAAACATTTTGTGCAGGCCCAAGAGGTGAGACGTGTTAAAAATTATGTGGAGGCCCAATAGGTGAGACCTCTAAACATTTTGTGCAGGCCCAAGAGGTGAGACGTGTTAAAAATTATGTGGAGGCCCAATAGGTGAGACCTCTTAAACATTTTGTGCAGGCCCAAGAGGTGAGACGTGTTAAAAATTATGTGGAGGCCCAAGAGGTGAGACCTGTTAAACATTTTGTGGAGGCCCAAGAGGTGAGGCCTGTTAAACATTTTGTGGAGGCCCAAGAGGTGAGACCTGTTAAACATTTTGTGGAGGCCCAAGAGGTGAGACCTGTTAAACATTTGTGGAGGCCCAAGAGGTGAGACCTGTTAAACATTTTGTGGAGGCCCAAGAGGTGAGACCTGTTAAACATTTTGTGGAGGCCCAAGAGGTGAGACCTGTTAAAAATTATGTGGAGGCCCAAGAGGTGAGACCTGTTAAACATTTTGTGGAGGCCCAAGAGGTGAGACCTGTTAAACATTTTGTGGAGGCCCAAGAGGTTGAGACCTGTTAAACATTTTGTGGAGGCCCAAGAGGTGAGACGTATTAAAAATTATGTGGAGGCCCAAGAGGTGAGACCTGTTAAACATTTTGTGGAGGCCCAGAGGTGAGACCTCTTAAACATTTGTGGAGGCCAAGAGGTGAGACCTGTTAAACATTTTGTGGAGGCCCAAGAGGTGAGACCTGTTAAACATTTGTGAGGCGCAAGAGGTGAGACCTGTTAAAAATTATGTGGAGGCCCAAGAGGTGACACCTCTTAAACATTTGTGGAGGCCCAAGAGGTGAGACCGGTTAAAATTATGTGGAGGCCCAAGAGGTGAGACCTGTTAAAAATTATGAGGGGCCCAAGAGGTGAGACCTCTTAAAAATTATGTGGAGGCCCAAGAGGTGAGACCTGTTAAAAATTATGAGGAGGCCCAAGAGGTGAGACCTCTTAAACATTTTGTGGGGCCCAGAGGTTGAAACCACTTAAACATTTTGTGCAGGCCCAAGAGGTGAGACCGGTTAAAAATTATGTGGAGGCCCAAGAGGTGAGACCGGTTAAAAATTATGAGGAGGCCCAAGAGGTGAGACCTCTTAAACATTTTGTGGAGGCCCAAGAGGTGAGCCATAAACATATAAATTTTCTTATTTACGGAGCAATTCTACGGCGGTTAAGGAGGAGGAGGAGGAGGAGGTGGAGGAGGAAATGGCACTTCATACAGATGGCACTTCACTTTTGGCTGCTTTCCACTGTTGGAGAAGCAAAGTCCGGGTCAATCCACTTGCTGTTCATTTTGATTAGCGTCAGCCTGTCGGCACTGTCGGTTGACAGGCGGCTGCGCTTATCGGTTATAATGCCCCCGGCTGCGCTGAACACCCTTTCTGATAGCACGCTGGCGGCAGGGCAGGCAAGCACCTCCAAGGCGTACAGGGACAGTTCCAGCCACGTGTCCAACTTGGAGACCCAGTAAGTGTAGGACGCCGAGGGATCGGGGAGGACAGTGTTACGGTCTGCCAGGTACTCCCGCAACATCCGCCGATACTTGTCCCTCCTGCTGATAGCGGGCCCCGCAGTGATGGAAGTTGCACGAGGGGGTGCCATGAACGTGTCCCACACCTTGGAGAGTGTTCCCCTGGTGGCTGTGGGCCTGATGGATGTTGTGGGACTCTGGGAGACCCTCTCCTCTCTGCCGCCAGCGATGGTGGGTGGGAAAATCTCCATCATGTTCTGCACGAGTTCCCTCTGGTATTCCAGCAATCGATTCGTCCTCTCCTCTACCGGAATAAAAGAGGAGACGTTATCTTTATACCGGGGGTCCAGGAGTGCGAAGACCCAGTACAGTTTGTTCTCCACTATCCGGACAACACGTGTGTCCCGGGAAAAGCAGCCCAGCATGAAGTCAGCCATGTGTGCCAGACTCTGAATAGGCATGACCTCACTGCCCCCACCAGAAGGATCACTTGCCATTTCCTCCTCTTCCTCTTCCGCCTCCTCTCCGCCCCATCCGCGCTGAACCAATGGGACGCACACAGCCTGACTGCTACCCTCGCCGCCAGCATCCTCCTCCTCTTCCACAGCCACCTCCACGTCGTCCTCCTCCTCATCCTCCTCCTCCTGCAACTGCCACCGTGAAGCAGACAAAAGTGTGGTCTGACTGTGTAGCTCCGTTGCGTCTCCTCCTACCCCCGTCTCCTCTGCGTGCAATGCGTTCTCCCTTATTGCGATGAGCGATTCTTTAAGGACGCCTAGGAGAGGGATGGTTACGCTCACTATAGCGTCCTCGCTGCTGACCTTCTTGGTGGACTCCTCAAAGATACGCAGTACATCGCATATGTCTGCCATCCATGGCCACTCGTGGTTGGCAAACTGAGGGAGCTGAGTTGGAGGCACGCGTGGATTCATAATCTGGTACTCCATCAATGCTCTCTGCTGCTCACACACCCTGGCCAACATGGAATAGGTGGAATTCCAGCGAGTGGGCAGGTCGCACAACAGCCGATGTTCAGGCAAATGGAGGCGTTGCTGGAGTTTTTTTAAGCTAGCAGCAGCTACAGTTGACTTACGAAAGTGAGCGCAACAAGCGCCGCACTTTCACCAGTAGCTCTGCCAGGTTGGGGTAAGTTCTTCAGAAATTTTTGGACTACCAGATTAAAAACGTGGGCCAGGCATGGTACGTGATTGAGTTCGGCAAGCTCCAGAGCCGCCACCAGGTTACGGCCGTTATCGCACACGACCATGCCTGGTCCTAGCTGCAGCGGCGACAGCCACATCTCCGTCTGCTGCAATATGGCGTCCCTCACCTCTGGGGCGCTGTGCTTCCTGTCGCCCAAGCTGATGAGCTTTAGCACCGCCTGCTGACGTCTCCCCGCGCCAGTGCTGCAACGCTTCCAGCTAGCGGCTGAGGGAGATGTTAAGGCACAGGAGGAGGAGGAGGAGGAGGAGGAGGAGGGGGGTTTATCAGAACCCATGCTGGCAATCTTGGGCGGGGGTGGTAGGTAGGCCGTCTCTGTTTGCGACCCCGTCCCCGCTTCCACTACATTCACCCAGTGTGCCGTCAAAGAGATGTAGCGTCCCTGGCCGCAAGCGCTTGTCCACGAGTCGGTGGTCAAGTGGACCTTTGCGCTGACTGCGTACCTCAGGGCCCGCCTGATGTTACGCGACACGTGCTGGTGCAGGGCGGGGACGGCACTCCGGGAAAAGTAGTGGCGGCTGGGGACGGAATAGCGAGGTGCGGCAGCCGCCATCAGGTCGCGGAAGGCCTGCGTCTCCACAAGCCTAAACGGCAACATCTCCAGGGCCAGCAGTTTGGAGATGTGGCAGTTTAAGGCTTGGGCTTGGGGGTGACTCGAGGCGTACTTCCGCCTGCGGTCGAACGCCTGCGAGATGGACAGTTGTTGGGACGAGGAGTGTGAGGGTGCAGGCGAAGAGGCGGGGGAAGGGGAGGCTGAAGGAGAAGGCCCCAAAGTAGCCGAGGCAGAGGCAGATGTGGAGGTGTCCTGGCTGGAGGTCTGGACCGCAGTGGCAGCACACAACAAAGGGGAAGAGGCAGTGGCAGCAGGACCGGGCGCAGTTTGTATTGCGTTTGCTCTCTCCCACTCAGCCCAGTGCTTGACTTCCAAGTGACGCCGCATGCCTGAGGTGGTCAGATTGCTCTTCTCAGAGCCCCTACTCAGTTTTGAGTGGCAGAGTGTGCAAACCGCGCTCAGTTTGTCATCCGCACAACATTAAAAATCTCCACACCACAGAAGTACGAGGCCTTGATGGGGGAGCTTCGCGCGACTGCCCGCTGCCGGGAACAGCTTCGGCCGTGCTGGCTGTGGCCTCACTACTTTGTCTGGACTGTCCTCTGCCTCTGGACATCCCTCTGCCTGTGGACATCCCTCTGCCTGTGGACATCCCTCTGCCTGTGGACATCCCTCTGCCTCTGGACATCCCTCTGCCTCTTGCTGCCTTTTTCGGTGCTGCGCAGACCACCACCTCTCCACTGCTTTCCCCGCTGGACATCACCCCTGGCCAAGTGGGGTCGGTCATTTCGTCATCCACCACCTCCTCTTCCTCACTCTGCTCCTCCTCCTGCCCACTGGACATTCCAACAGCCTCCCTTGATGGCAACTGCGTCTCATCATCATCATCGCTCATGATAACAGATGCTGGTTCAGGGTCCACATCAGCAGGAGATGGCGAAAACTCAAGGGTTTGGGCATCACTACAAACAAATTCCTCTCCTAGCTCCTGGGATTCTTCCGGCACATCTGAAAAGGACCCGAAAAGAGCTCCTGGAGGGGTCAAGGGTGGGATGACTCTGTTGGCCAGGTGTGGAGGAAGGAGGGTCAGAGTGAGACTGTGTGGATGACTGGCTGGTGGACAACTGTGTGGAAGCGCTATCGGCTATCCATTGCACCACCTGTTCAACCTGCTCAGGCCTCAACAGCGGTGTAACCCGCCCCCTGCTTAACTGTCCCATAAAGGCAGGGATTCTGGATGAGCGGGATCCTGGCTGACCCTCACCAGCACGCATTGTATCCCCACTGGCTTCAACAAGGCCCCCAACAGCATTTTCCGCGCCCCGTCCTCGTCCACGTCCTATTCCGCTAGCCCCCCGCCGCATTTTTTTTTTTTACAATATTTTGCCTTCACAGCCGTGAAATTAGTTTGCAAGAGAACGCACAGTACAGTTGCCAGTTAAGGCCTATATATGTATTTTTCAAGGTACACAGCCGTGTACTAAGTGATCAGACGGTGTGTATGAACAACAGTTATGAGAAATTACTTTGCAAGAGAACGCCACAGTACAGTTGCCAGTTATAAGGCCTATATATTGTATTTTTCAAGGTACACAGCCGTGTACTAAGTGATCAGACGGTGTGTATGAACAACAGTTATGAGAATTACTTTGCAGAGAACGCACAGTACAGTTGGCAATTGTAAGGCCTATATATTGTATATTTCAAGGTACACAGCCGTGTACTAAGTGATCAGACGGTGTGTATGAACAACAGTTATGAGAAATTACTTTGCAAGAGAACGCACAGTACAGTTGCCAGTTATAAGGTCTATATATTGTATTATTCAAGGTACACAGCCGTGTACTAAGTGATCAGACGGTGTGTATGAACACCAGTTATGAGAAATTACTTTGCAAGAGAACGCACAGTACAGTTGCCAGTTAAGGCCTATATATTGTATTTTTCAAGGTACACAGCCGATGTACTAAGTGATCAGACGGTGTGTATGAACAACAGTTATGAGAAATTACTTTGCAGAGAACACACAGTACAGTTGCCAGTTATAAGGCCTATATATTGTATTTTTCAAGGTACACAGCCGTGTACTAAGTGATCAGACGGTGTGTATGAACACCAGTTATGAGAAATTACTTTGCAAGAGAACGCACAGTACAGTTGCCAGTTAAGGCCTATATATTGTATTTTTCAAGGTACACAGCCGTGTACTAAGTGATCAGACGGTGTGTATGAACAACAGTTATGAGAAATTACTTTGCAAGAGAACACACAGTACAGTTGGCAATTGTAAGGCCTATATATTGTATTTTTCAAGGTACAACAGCCGTTGTACTAAGTGATCAGACGGTGTGTATGAACAACAGTTATGAGAAATTACTTTGCCAAGAGAACGCACAGTACAGTTGCCAGTTATAAGGCCTATATATTGTATTTTCAAGGTACACAGCCGTGTGTACTAAGTGATCAGACGGTGTGTATGAACACCAGTTATGAGAAATTACTTTGCAAGAGACGCACAGTACAGTTGCCAATGTAAGGCCTATATATTGTATATTTCCAAGGTACACAGCCGTGTACTAAGTGATCAGACGGTGTGTATGAACAACAGTTATGAGAAATTACTTTGCAAGAGAACGCACAGTACAGTGGCCAATTGTAAGGCCTATATATTGTATTTTTCAAGGTACACAGCCGTTGTACTAAGTTGATCAGACGGTGTGTATGAACACAGGTATTGAGAAATTACTTTGCAAGAGAACGCACAGTACAGTTGC
>ONZH01030755.1:0-65705 GCA_900303285.1 Rhinella marina | reverse complement strand
TCTTATTGTAGCCGATCATGTGACCAACTCCCTGACCTCCAACTGACCCAGGACAGGAAGCCAGTCACTGCTCTATTCATTCCTATGAGACTGAAAGTGAGGCTCTCATAGGAATGCGTAGAAAATTAGACTTCCTGTCCACACATAAGTCTCTGTGTGAGTTGGTGGGTCTGATTCCTAGTCACATGACACAGATAAACTTCAGGATGATATAACTCAAAAATTCAGCTACTGGTAAGAAAACTGATATTCACTACAGATTACATCATGTACATTTCTAGCAGGACATGGAATAAAATTTTTTGTGGGAGTTCTTCTTTAATTTCCCCTCTGGTGGCGCTGCAGGGAAATATGAACATGTCCTGCCACACATTACAGCTGATCACTGTATTTAAATTGGCAACGATTTTACTTAAAGTGGTTGTCTAGTTTGGAAAAAAACAGGATCCGTTTTGCACCTTTATCTCTTGGACAGATTGGAGAGAGAGGTTACAAAGAGCGTCTCTCGCTCTGGAGGACCCGACCTTTTCTGCATTACTCAGACACCCCATTGATTTGAATAGGCACTTGTAATACTTCATTTCTCCTGCGATGGCGCTGCAGGGAAATATGAACACATTCTGGCACAGATTACAGCTGATCGCTAGGGTCTCGGCGGGAGGACACTTTGTGATCAGTGTATTGTCGAGAGACCTTTCTAGAAATTGACCAAAGCGGAGAACCCTTTTGGTGGCATATCGCTAGGAGCGGCGCCAATGTAGGCAAAATGTAGTATTACATGGCGGACAGCCATATGAATGCACCAAGTCCACTGGAGTGGGAGCCACTCTTAAAGAAAAGCTCCTGCAGTGTGTTTCATAGGGGAAGGGAGCGCATGAGCGGGAGACCTCCTTCTATGATGCCCATATGGCAGTATTTTAATTTTAAAAAAATCTAAAGTAAGTCTTTGACTCTTAAAAAATAAATTTATATATAAATTTTTTTAATTTTTTTAATTTTTAATTTTTTTTAGTTAAATCTGTTTCTGGATAAGCCGGTCGACAACCAATATGGTGACCATCACAGCACCCACAACAGTTGTCACCCAGCTTTCTCTTACATCTTGTGGCGGTATGTTCACCCCAAAGTGTATTTGCTGCGGAATCCGTGGCTTAAAGCCCCATTCACACGACCGTATCTATCCGCAAAATGCGGAATGATGGCTACCTATGGGGCCTGACCGCAGCAGGAGCTAGCTCCGTCAGTCTTTTGAAGCATTCTATGCTTGTCGTGGATTTGCAGTTTCTCATGGTAGGGTTCTGCATGGAAACCCTACCAAGAAGGGAGATGTCTCATCTTCATGCTTAAAAAAAATCTGCGTCCCTAGTCGTGGTGATGTGGATTTGCGGTTTTCATTCAGAATTCGACCTGGAATACGCTCGTGAACATACCTAGTGCAGTGATACATTATTCTTCCCTTCAGGAGTCTGGGAAAGCATGGCGACGACAACGGTGGGTAGGATGTAGCCGAATTAAACTTTCAGCAGGTTGTCAGAAGCCGACAACTCGATGATTTATATTTTGTGGTGATTTTAGAGGGAAGCTCGCTATGTATTAAAATGCTAATGGATACCATCTGTCTCCTCTTTTTTTTCTCTAGATCCATCTCCCATGCAGAGTGACAGCTCTAACAGGAGCATGATACGATAATTGCGGCATCAATCTGGCATTCTCCCGGCATCATGGCATGTCGGATAGCGGCTGAGACACTCCGTATGACACAGGTCCCCAGATTTTCTTATTAAAATGGTAAAAAAAACAACATAAAAATATCATAATATACATTCTTGTATGGGGTATGTTCACACAACCGTTTTTCAACTTGAATGCTACGGTCACGCTCGTGGTTTGGCCCCGTTGAATGGAGCTAAACCGTAGTAAACCGCAAACGAGCCCCTGTCCTGGTGTCCAAGAAAGAACGTGTCCTTTAAACCGCCCTCCATGCGAATGGTAGAACGAGCTCCCAATGAAAACAGTGGGAGGCGGACACCATGCAGTCGCCGGCGCACTTTTGGCGTGGACTCTGGGTCCAAGATCTGCCCTTGGGTCGTATATATGCTGCGGGTTTTCCCATGTGAATTGCAGGTCACTTTACCGCTACTGTGTATAGTGTAGGGCAGTGATGGCTAACCTCCGGCACTCCATCTGTGGTGAAACTACGACTCCCAGCATGCTCCAATCAATCATTTCTATGGAGTTCTGAGAACAGCCAAGCAAGTGTACATCTTGGGAGTTGTAGTTTTACCACAGCTGGCAATGGTGGAGGTTAGCCATCACAGGGGTAAGGTATTTCACATCAAAATCCTTGAGTGGATTTTCTGCAACAGTATACGCCCCATGTGGAGGTACCCCAAAAGTTGTAAGTACAGGTTTATATAGAAAAGGAAATGTATTGGTCGAAAAAGTCCCATCACAAAGACTCAGCAAGCGAACCTCACTCCTGATGGGGTCAACCAGTAATGAAACCCATGGGTGATTCTCAGATTGGCCAGTTCCAATTGCATGTAAGTCTATGTCAACTGACTATAATATAGGTTGCCCAAAAATTGGGGTTAAAGGGTCTGTCTCTCTTCAGTAAGTGGCATTTATCATGTAGAGAAAGTTAATACAAGGCACTTACTAATGTATTGTGATTGTCCATATTGCTTCCTTTGCTGGCTGGATTCATTTCATCACATTATAACACGGCTCATATCCAGGGATTACGACCACTGTCGCAGAGCAGATACGAGGTGGTCTGCAAAGGAGCCGCTGCGCATGCGTGCCTATGCGCGCTCCCACAGTCCTGGCCACCGAAGAGGCAGGTTCTTTTTAGTGTGCAAGTACAACCACCGCTGCTGGATTGCAGAGTGGTCGTAACCATGGAAATGAGCCATATATAGGGTGATGGATAAATGGATCAAAACAGCAAAGGAGGCAATATGGACAATCAAAATACATTATTAAGTGTCTTGTATTAAAGTTAAAGTTATTCAATACTATAAACTGCCCCCCTATATGCCAGGCCCCTCACAGGGAATATACTTACCCGCTCCCTGCGCTGCTCCTGGTTCCTGCACCACTGCTGCAGCTTCTCCCCATGCATGGATGAAAACATCCAGTGTCTGGGGGGAGCAGCCAATGGCAGTCGAGGACAAGCCTCCCTACCATTGCGGGTGACACTATGAAGGCTTGTCCCCATCCCCGACTGCTATTGGCTGCCCCACCTCGACACCAGATGTTTTCATCAGCGCATGGGGAGAAGCAGCAGCGGCGTTGCGGGGACCAGGAACAGCGCAGGGAGCCAGGTAAGTATATTCCCTTTGAGGGGCCCGGCATATATCGGGGGCAGTCTATAGTAGTGAATAACCCCTTTAACTTTCTCTACATGATAAATGCTATTTGCTGAAGTCACACAACCCCTTTCATTCTGTTTTGGAGGACCCAGACCATTGATTTCAATAGTAACTGTGTAATGCTGAATTTCTCCTGTGGAGGCGCTGCAGAGGAATCGCACAAACGATCCAATTACCCGATGAACGAACATTTCACCTGTTCATCGGGTAATCGGCGTCACCTACACACCGCCAGATAATTTCTATGAACAATTGTTAGCGATTATTACTCTCGGCCAGCATGAAGGGCCCTTAAAGAAGAACTCCCGCAAAGTTTTTATTCTCTCACCTGTTAGAAAGGTGCATGATATAATATGTAGTGAATGCAATCTTCTTATCACAGACTGCATTTCTGAGTTATGCCCTCTCTTCTTATTGTAGCTGTGTCATGTGACCAACTCCCTGACCTCCAACTGACCCAGGACAGGAAGCCAGTAACTGCTCTATTCTTTCCTATGAGACTGAAAGTGAGGCTCCCATAGGAATGCATAGAAAATTATACTTCCTGTCCACACATAAGTCTCTGTGTGAGTTGGTGGGTCTGATTCCTAGTCACATGACACAGATAAGAAACATAAGAGATATTACTCCCAAATACAGCCATTTTTAAGAAACTGACATTCACTACAGATTACATCATGTACATTTCTAGCAGGACATGGAATAACATTTTTTGCAGGAGTTCTTCTTTAAGGGACTCTGCTAAAAGGATTATCCAAAGCAGATAATCACTGTGTGTGTGTGTATGTGTGTGTGTGTGTATATATATATATATATATATATATATATATATATATATATATATATATATATATATAGCAATGTCTTATCTTCCCCTCTGTAACCCATGGCGCACATCTGCTGCAGATACGGTATTTGCTCGCTGTGACTAAGCAGCAGACGATCACTTGAGATATCATTTGCGCACTTGTTCTTTTTCAGAATCATGTTGATTTGCAGAGATGATGGCGAAAATGAAGCACAATTTCAGTAGTGTTCTGTAACAGCTCTCGAAGCAATTCCCAGAATTTTCCCCAGCCCACTCAGTATTGTATCTGCTGCCGGCGGCGGGAAACAAAAAGACCAGCGGATGCCTTAAAGGGGTATTCCCATCTATTGCTGGGATATGTCACCACTTCCTCAAGGCTCTGGGAATAAATCCGAGTATTAAGGGGCTGTAGCGCTAGCGTAGCATTGCATCCCCTTCGCTGTTTTACCCTGCACAGCTGTGATACACAGTGGGGGCCTCTAGTGGCTGTGGCTGGCTGCAGTTCTTACGGAAAAAACATTGGAATGGGATGAAGAGCTATCCCAGCACTGCAGCCCCTTCATTCTCAGGGTCCGTCGGACCGCCACCAGTTTATAAAATGATGTGATGTCTTACACTGCCAACACTATAGTAACATAGTAACATAGTTTATAAGGCTGAAAAAAAGCCCTCTGTCCATCCAGTTCGGCCTGTTATCCTACAGGTTGATCCAGAGGAAGGCAAAAAACCCCTGTGAGGTAGAAGCCAATTTTCCTCACTTTAGGGGAAAAATTCCTTCCCAACTCCAAATCAGGCATCAGAATAACTCCCTGGATCAACGACCCAGTCTCTAGTAACTATAACCTGTAATATCATTACCCTCCAGAAATACATCCAGGCCCTCCTGAACTCTTTTAGTGAACTTACCATCACCACCTCCTCAGGGAGAGAGTTCCATAGTCTCACTGCTCATACTGTACAAGAATCCTCTTCTATTTTATGTACAAACCTTCTTTCCTCCAGATGCAGAGGATGTCCCCTCGTCACAGTCCTGGGGATAAATAGATGATGGGAAGAGATCTCTGTACTGACCCCTGATATATTTATACATAGTTAATTAGATCTCCCCTCAGTCGTCTTTTTTCTAAAGTGAATAAGCCTAATTTGATAATCTTTCTGGGTCCTGTAGTCCACCCATTCCAGTTATTACTTTAGTTGCCCTCCTTTGAACCCTGTCCAGTTCTGCTATGTCTGCCTGTTCACAGGAGCCCAAAAGTTGTACACAGCAGTATACTGTCCCCTGAAGTAATGTGTATGTGTATATATATATACAGTATACTGTCCTCTGTAATATATATATCAGCATACTGTCCTCGTCTGTGTTAATTACTTCATGCAGTTTAGTGTCATCTGCAAAAATTTATATTTTACTGTGCAAGCCTTCTACAAAATTATTTGAATATTAAAGAGTTTTGAATACTGGCACCTGGCACATTTGCTAAGAGCCAATTTTGTGGAACACTCCCTGTCAGCCCTTAAATATCAGAAATAGGGGTCTGGCTATGACATTACTTAATTCTCTTAGGATACGGGGGTGTATGCCATCTGGCCCTGGTGATTTGTCTATTTTAATCTTTTTAAGACGTCGCTGTACTTCTTCCTGGGTCAGCCAGGGCATTTTTAATCGAGAATTTACTTTTATATTTTACATTTCATCTGATATAAAATATTTAGTAGCTTTGCTTTCTCCTCATCGCTCTCAGCAACTCCCCCCTCATTACTCTGTAAGGGGCCGACACCTTCAGGTTTATACTTTTTACCATTTATATAGTTGAAGAACATTTTAGGGTTAGTTTTACCCTCTTCGCAACTAATCTCTCGGTCTCTAGTTTGTCTACTATTTTTAAAATGTTTCATATTCTATTTTTTCCTCCACGCTTCCTCGCTCCCCTTCTGTTTTAGTGATTTGAATGCTTTCTTCTTGTCATTTCTTGCTTCCTTTATGTTTCAATTTATCCACATTGTTTTTTTCTGGCTTCTCCCCCTTTTATTCCCATAATTCTCACAACTAGAGTTTAGGATGCTTTTAAAAATCTCCCATTTTGTGGCTGTATTTTTATTTTTGAGGACTTTGTCCCAGTTAGTTAGGTCTATGGCCTCTTAGCTGATCAAATTTAGCTTTTTTTGAAGTTTGGTATTTTTCTTCCTCCCTGAAGAAACACTCTTTTGGATTGAGAATTTGAAGATTATATATAGATATTATTTTATGGTCACTATTTCCCAGGTGCCCCCCGATCTGCACATCTGTTGTTCTGTCAGGTCTATTGTTTAGTACTAAGTCCAGTATGGCCGTCCCTCTAGTCGTGTCCTGAACCAGTTGGTTATTGCCAAGAACCTGTTTCCTTTATGAGATATACAGGTTACAGTTCCCTAGTCTATATCTGGGTAGTTGAAGTCCCCCATAATAACTACCTCATTATGATTTGCCGCCTCATCTATCTCATTTAGTAGTAGATTTTCTGTGGAATCTGGTATATTAGGGGGTTTATAATAAACTCCTATTAGTATTTTATTATTGTTTTTGGCTCCATGTATTTCTTCCCACAGTGACTCCACATCTTCATGTCCCTCACTTATACGATAGATCCTGTAGCCAACAGAGAAGTCGGCCCAGTTCTGCAGGAACCCAAACCCCTCCTTCCTACACCAGTTCTGAGCCACTTGTTTACCTCTCTAATCTCCCGCTGCCTTTCTGGTGTGGCTCGTGGTTACAGGCAGTAGCCTCCCTGGCACTCTTTCCTCTATCCTGCTTTCTGTTATCCAGATACCTACCTCACTTTCCTGAGTCTCTATGGTACCACCCTCCCCCGCATCTACCCCATCTACATGTGGCCCCTTTAAATTTGATATCGAGTCAAAGAACACTTGTGTGCTACCAGACACTGAGGATCTGCTATATTTACCAGCCATGACTATGCACTCTTGGTTTCCGGCGCCGGTGCCATAGATATAAATGCTTCACTGGGGGAGGGGGGTGACATCATCGAAAGTGCCCTTGCCGTGGCAGTGACCCCATGATTACTTACCTAGAAAAATAACCTCTGCTTATACTCTTCCTCACGTGTCACGTCACTTCCCAAATTATTTCAGCCCCTCCAGAGGTCTGGTATAGTAAACACTCTCCTGAAATACTCTGTGCTCCTTAGCCTACCTTCTCTAACGCGCAGTCTGTCGCCTCTGGCCCGCTTCCATTACCCTTTTCACTTCACCCCACTACCCAGGCCAGACACATAATCGCCTCATTATACTTCCTCCCACAAAAGCAGCACACTCATCTCCCGCTGCTGCCGATGCTTCACGGCCACAGGACGTTCTGTTTCCGTCAGCTTCAAAGCAGAGTAGATGCAGATGATTAA
Source organism: Rhinella marina (assembly GCA_900303285.1). Classification (NCBI taxonomy): domain Eukaryota; kingdom Metazoa; phylum Chordata; class Amphibia; order Anura; family Bufonidae; genus Rhinella; species Rhinella marina. The sequence goes on along the minus strand of ONZH01030755.1, from coordinate 58,128 downwards.
CAGAGGAAGGATGAAGCTGTGCTCAGGCAACACTCCACAACGCTCTAGTAAGAAACGAACAAAGGCAAGAGTCAAAAACAAACCCACCCATAAGTGCTCTTATGACCTCCCATTCTAAATCTATAGGCATTAATATGGAGTTGGTCCCCCCTTTGCTCTTCTGGGAAGGCTTTCTTCAAGATTTTGGAGGGAGTCTGTGGGGATTTTCGCTCATTCATCCAGAGGAACATTTTTGAGGTCAGACACTGATAACGTAGTAATAACAAAATTAACCTTTATTAATATAACGCCAACGTATTCCTCGTCACTTTACAGTTCAGGGGTTCATGTACAAACAGTCATAAACAGCACAGCAACGGACAAGTCAATAAGTCAAGGCATGAGGGCCCTGCTCACAAGAGCTTACAATCTATGAGGAGATAGGGGTGACAGAAGATAAAAGTGCCTGTTTTGTGCTATGGATCTTTGGAAAATAGGGAAGTAGATATAAAGCTGCAGGAGCCGTCACCAGCTGATATCTGTAATGCTTCAGGGTGCGGTGGAGAGTTTGGTGGAGGATCAGGTTCAGGAACTGATTATAGATGGTCAGTATATGGAGAGGAGGTAGATCAGGGGATGTGATAGACCACCCTAAAAAGATGTGTTTTTAGGGAGCGCCTTAAACTGTACATTGCAATTTAACCTAATTGCTTGGGTTAGAGCATTCCAGAGAACTGGTGTAGCCCTGGAGAAGTCTTGGATCCAGCAGTGGGAAGTTCGGATTATGGCGGATGTCAGTTGGCTGAATGGAGAGCACGGGTAGGGTGGTAGACATTAAGGGGGTCCAGCACTGTTGAGAGCACTGGTGCGGTGGTAGACAGAGATGAGGGAAGAGATGTAGGGTGTGCAGCACTGTGGAGAGCTTAAATTGGATTCTATACTGTGTGGGCAACCAGTGCAATGACTGGCACAGGGCGGAGGCATCGGAGTAGCGGTTAGACAGATAGGTGACCCTGGCTGCTGTGTTCAGAAAAGATTGGAGAGGGGAAAGTCTGGTGAGGGGGAGGCCAATTAATAGTGAGTTACAGTAATCGAGGTGGGAATGGATGAGGGCAACAATCGATAACACTTAGTGGCTAGGAGCTGATTTCCTGCCCTCTAATTTCTTTTTTGTGAAATAGGCGGCCAGATCTTGAGCACATAGGTCTGTGATGGTGTCTGCACTTTAGGACCGAGGAGGGAGTGAAAAGTGTCAAAGAGTTTTTTGGGTTGTTGGACAGTCAGGAGATTAGAGTAGTGAAGGAGGTGGAGGGCAGAGTTATAGGTTATTAGCATGCATTAGTAATGTAGGAAATTTTCTGGTGTGTGTTTTTCTTCACAGGTGTTCGGTGCTCCTGGAGCAACGCTGGAGAATGCGAGTGTGCGGTGTAAGCCAGGGCTGCTTTGGTCTGTGTTTGGAGGTTCTGAGGGTAGGGGGTGATACTTTGTCCAGGGTTCTTCAGATCAGGCAGGAGATGTTGGGGACCATGATGAGTGTAAAGTGTCTGTAAGTTTATGAGGGTCAACGGCCTGTAGATTTCTGTACTTGTAATAAGTAGGAATGTGCTGGGATGGGTGTGGATTTGTGAGGTTGAAGAAGAGGATGTCGTGGTCAGGGAGCGGGAGAGGGGAGTTATTAAAAGTTGGAGAAGGGAATGAGTGATGGGGATGACCTTGAAGGTGCATTGTGGGGACAGGAGCATGCTGACTCCACCACCATGGGAGATGGTATGGGAGAAGTGTAGGCCTTCTCCCTAATCCAGGTTTCAGTGAGGGCCAGCAGGTTAAGAGAGTTAGTAAGAAAGAAGTTATGAATATAGGGGAGCTTGTTACACACAGACCTTGGATTCAAGAGCACACAATTAAAAGAGGTAAGAGAAGGAGAACAACAAATGTTAATGAGGTTAGCAGGGTTTCTATGTGAGGTGGGGACGCGGTTGACGTTGTAAGAGGGTGGGCCAGGTTTAGGAGAGATATCCAGGAGAGAAAGGGCAAATGGTTGAAGGATTTGTGAGAGAGCTTATTGTGCTGCACCCTGGAACCCTGCACCATTCCAGTGGTGACGTGCTTTACACCCCTCCATCTGCCGCCTTGCATTGTGCTGGGTGATGTTAAGATTGCCTGCAGCCATTTAAACCCATGCCACAAAGCTGCCGGCACAGCACAGTTTTTGTGCTGATGTTAATACCAGAAGAGGTCTGGACTCTGCAGTTATGGAGTCAGCAGAATGTTGGTGACTTTTATGCACTATGCTCCTCAGCACTCGGCGACCCTGATCTGTAACATTACGTGGTCTCCACTTCGTGGCTGAGCTTCTGTGGGTCTTAAACTCTTCCACTTTGCAATACTACCACTCACAGGTGATGGAATATCTAGGAGGGAAGAAACGTACATGGATACATATGTTATGACAGCCCAAATACGACCGATCATTTGCCACCATGCACAAGCCAACTCTGTTCACATTTTTCATTTAAAGAGCATCTGTCAGCAGTTTTGTACCTATGACACTGGCTGACCCGTTGCATGTGCGCTTGGCAGCTGAAGACATCTGTGTTGGTCCCATGTTCATATGTGTCCGCATTGCTAAGAAAAATAATGTTTTACTATATGCAAATGAGCCTCTAGGAGCAACGGGGGCGTTACCATTACACCTAGAGGCTCTGATCTCTCTGCAACTGCTGCACCATCTCCACTTTGGTTGATCAGGCCACAAAATGAAAACATCACTCCTGGCCCTGTCAACGTACAGAGAGCGCAGCAGTTGCAGAGAGAGCAGAGCTTCTAGGTGTAACTGTAATGCCCCCGTTGCTCCTGTAACACACATGTAAGAGGTCAGCCAGTGTCATAGGCACAAAACTGCTGACAGATGCCCTTTAAAACCTCTCCCTGATCGGCTAGTTTAGTCTGGTATATTGACTGAAGGATCATTTGTGTGAACGATCACACGTACAAGCGACAGGCATATACTAATCACACGTGTATAGCCCACTTTGTTGTTCCTGGTCACTTACAGGTGACTCTCTGTATAAAGGATCCAGTACGCTATTGCATTACGTAGACAGCCTATTGATTTTAATGGTCAGACGGTAATGGCTCATTATCCTTCAAGCACCGCAGAGGGGGAACGATCAGCACAGTCTGCTTACTACCGGATTTTTAGGGTTGCAGCAACTTGCACGTCGTACTGGGACCCCATTCAGATGAGCAGCTGAAGTGCTAGACCACGACCAGTGCCGCAGCCTAAAATAAGGACACTCAGTTGTAATATTTCTCTCCAGCATCCGGAATATCGAGAGAATGCAGAACATGCACAAAGTCATCCTCTTGACGAGAACTATTTTGGGAATATTAATCTTTTAATCCTGAGGCATATTATGGAAATTGTCATTCTTCTGCTGCGCTACGATACATCTGGCGTTTCATACAAAATTGTATTCTCCTTGGACTGGAACTGTGGTTTCTTTTTTTATTTATTTTTTTTATAGACGCATTATATTTTTATTAACATGACTATAAACCTGAACAATATAAAAAAGCAGATAAGATAATCGGGATTCTGACGACTCGAGGCAGGAATGTATCCAGAAATGATAGGACTCCATGGCAAAACTCCCTATGCCTCAGGATAGGTCATCTGTATCTGAACGGTGGGGGTCTGACACCGGGGACCCCCGCTGATCAGCTGTTTGAGAAGGCATCGGCCTTCTAGTGAGCCCCACGGCCTTCTCTTAGCTTTTCCTAGGCCAGTGACGTCACATTCATCGGTCACGTGGCCTAGGAGCGGCTCAGCCCCCCATTCAAGTGAGCGCGATACCAAACACAGCCGCTGTACAATGTACGATGCTGTGCTTGGTAAGCTGCGAGAAGGTAGCGGCGCGCACGCGGGCACCGGTATCTTCTCAAACAGCTGATCGGCGGGGGTCTCGGAAACCCACCAATCAGATACTGATTACCTATCCTGAGGATAGGTCATCAGTAGTAAAATCCTGGAAAACCCCTTTAATGGGGGCGTGTCAGAACTAGCTGAGAGCCTAAGCCTGCTTCAGCACTTGTTCCGAACATCACAGGAGCCTCCTGCCTTTCTGTAAGGGTGAGTTCTCCCTCTTTAGGCTACTTTCACACTAGCGTTCTTTCTTTCCGGTATTGAGTTCCGTCATAGGGGCTCAATACCAGAAAAAAAACGCTTCCGTTTTGTTCTCATTCATTGCCAATGGGGACAAAACTGAACGGAATGCTCCTAAATGCATTCCATTCAGTTCACTTGCGTCTCCAGACCGGAGAGCAAGCCGCAACATGCTGCAGTTTGCTTTCCATCCTGGGGATCCGCAACAAGACGGATCCGTCATGACCCCCAATGTAAGTCAATCGGGACGGATCCATTCTGTGTGACACAATAGAAACCCGATCCGTCCTCCATTGACTTTCAATGGAGTTATTGACGGATCCGTCTTGGCTATGTTAAAGATAATACAACCGGATCCGTTCATAACGGATGCACACGGTTGTATTATCAGTAACGGAAGCGTTATTGTTGAACAGTGCCGGATCCAGCAATATCGCCAGTGTGAAAGCAGCCTTACCTGTCCAGATCCGAAAACAAACATAGTGAGAAGTAATGGAAGGGATGTCACAGCAGTACAATGCTGGCAGATTCCACAGAAGGGAGATGCCCCTGCTTCTGAGTGAAATGCATCCAGCTGTGCAGCTGAAACAGGGAATAATATGGCTGAAAAATATATTAGGGAAGGCCAGAAGAGACCAGTCTCTTCACAGTTCTGATTGTACAAAGAAGCACAGCCATTATGCAAACTTTTTTTTTTTTTAAACTGAGGTGCGCTTTAAGGATAATTAATCTCATAATGTACAGTATCTATATGTGGGAGATTTTTTTACTTTAATAATTCTGGTTTCATTTTGTCACCACTAGAGGGAGCCAACTGTATATGAATTTGTACAAGCCATGTCCTGCAAAGGTATATGACCCCTTCCCACCCATAGTACAACATGTTGGTTTTTTATGTTAAAATGTAAACTCTTGTTAAAAACTAGATTTTGACTAGGCTGTATCTACTTTCTACTCTCATAATTTAAAGGTGTTTTCCAACTTTTTGAACTGAAGCTCTAAAATAAATAACCTTAAAGGGGTTTTCAGATTTTTTTTTTTAATGATAACCTATATCTATCTATACCTATATGACCAGTGTCTGATTGGCGGGGATCCGACACCTGGGACCCCCACCGATCAGCTATTTGAAGAGACCACAGCACACCAGTGAGCTTTACAGCCTCCTCACAGCATACCAAGCACAGCGCCGTACATTGTATAGTGGCTGTGCTTGTTATTGCAGCTCAGCCCCATTCACTTGGTCTTGTGATGTCAGAATGGGAACAGCATGATGAGGAGGACTGTTTAAATACCAATTCTAAATGAGCCAGGAAATTTATTGAGCACCTGTCGTGAATTTTGCTGTTAAGCTCCTTGGTAGAGAACAGCAAGTTGTGCAGAAAGTACTGAAACATTGAACAGTTAGACATGAGCGTTCAAAAGTTTTGAGAAGGTCACATTAAAGGCTATGTACACCTTTGGGGTCAATTTTTTTTAATGATTGCATTTAACTTATTTTTGGCTAAAAATCATATTTTGATTTGGTCTTTATTAAAAACATTGAGCTGTTCAGTCACAAAGGGTTAACTGTTTGTCTAGCTGGGTGACTAGTACTTTTACTTTCGCTTTGTGCCAATTACCCTTATCTGTAAACTACTGAGAGGTCATAAACACGTATTCAAGCCACATTCTTATCAGTAAGGTAAGGATTGAGCTTTAATGAGTGTTTATAAGGTCAGAGAGAAGAGATGAGCTGTCCGTCTGCTCCTCAGATGATGGAATTGAGAAAAAAAAAATCCACAGGCAGCTAGTACAGCTTCACAGTTCTGTACACAAAAAATGATTCCATATTGTTAATAAAGACCAATTGAAAAATTGATTTTTAGGTCAAAATAAGTATAATGCAATAATAAAAAAATTGCCCCAAAGGTGTACATAGCCTTTAAGTTCACCTGTAAAGGTTAGAGGGCATTTTAGGTTCATCCTGAAAGTTCACCCACAAGCCAAATATTCCTAACTTTTTTGTAGTAAAGTTAGTAGTTGAGTAGTAAAAAAAATAATATATATATATATATACAGTGCCTTGCTAAAGTATTCGGCCCCCTGGAACTTTTCAACCTTTTGCCACATTTCAGGCTTCAAACAAAAAGATATAACATTTTAAATTTTTGGTGAAGAATCAACAACAAGTGGGTCACAATTGTGAAGTGGAACGAAATTTATTGGATCATTTAAACTTTTTTTGTAATAATAAAGCTGAACAGTGGGACATGTAAAATTATTCGGCCCATTTACCTTCACTCCAGAAGGTCATTGAGGATCTCTGAATGATCCAATGTCGTCCTAAATGACTGATGAAGAGAAATAGAATCCACCTGTGTGTAATCAAGTCTCCGTATAAATGCACCTGCTCTGTGATAGTCTCAGGGTTCTGCATCATGAAGACCAAGGAACACACCAGGCAGGTCCCTGATACTGTTGTGGAGAAGTTTAAAGCCGGATTTGGATACCAAAATATTTCCCAAGCTTTAAACATCCCAAGGAGCAATGTGCAAGCGTCATATTGAAATGGAAGGAGTATCAGACCTCTGCAAATCTACCAAGACCCGGCCGTCCTCTAACTTCATCCAAACAAGGAGAAGACTGATCAGAGATGCAGCCAAGAGGCCCATGATCACTCTGGATGAACTGCAGAGATCTACAGCTGAGGTGGGAGAGTCTGTCCACAGGACAACAATCAGTCCAACACTTCACAAATCTGCCCTTTATGGAAGAGTGGCAAGAAGAAATCCATTTCTCAAAGATATCCATAAAAAGTCTGGTTTACAGTTTGCCACAAGCCCCTGGGAGACACCAAACATGTGGAAGAAGGGGCTCTGCTCAGATGAAACCAAAATCCAACTTTTTGGAAACAATGCAAAACGATATGTTTGGCGTAAAAGCAACACAGCTCATCCCCTGAACACACCATCCCCACTGTCAGACATGGTGGGGGCAGCATCATGGTTTGGGCCGGCTTTTCATCAGCAGGGACAGGGAAGATGGTTAAAATTGATGGGAAGATGGATGGAGCCAAATACAGGACCATTCTGGATGAAAAGACCTGAGACTAGGACGGAGATTTATCTTCCAACAAGACAATGATCCCAAACATAAAGCAAAATCTACAATGGAATGGTTCAAAAATAAAGGTATCCAGGTCTTAGAATGGCCAAGTCAACGTCCAGACCTGAATCCAATGGAGAATATGTGGAAAGAGCTGAAAACTGCTGTTCACAAACGTCTCCATCCAACCTCAAAGAGCTCCAGCTGTTTTGCAAGGAAGAATGGGCAAGAATTTCAGTCTCTAGATGTGCAAAACTGATAGAGACATCCCCCAAGAGACCGCAGCTGTAATCGCAGCAAAAGGTGGCGCAACAAAGTATTAATGCAAGGGGGCGAATAATTTTGCACGCCCCACTTCTCAGTTTTATTATTACAAAAAAGTTTAAATGATCCAATAAATTTCGTTCCACTTCACAATTGTGACCCACTTGTTGTTGATTCTTCACCAAAATTTTAAATGTTATATCTTTTTGTTTGAAGCCTGAAATGTGGCAAAAGGTTGAAAAGTTCCAGGGGGCTGAATACTGTATATATCTATATATCCCACTCACTGGTCCTATTCACTTATAGATCCTGCTACACACAACAGCCTGACTGGGTCATATCCCGGGGTTAGTCCTCCTGATGGCAGAGGAGTCACTGCCCTCCTCCAGGTGATCTACAACACCAGGGCTGTCCTGGACCAATGGAGGACCGCTGCAATAGTCTAAACTAAATGTAAGTGAAAATCAACGCATTTCAGTCTAACATCACTTAGTAAACAAGTAACAGAGTTACCTATACAAGAGTTCCTTGTAAGTACAATAAAAACCCAGGTTTTACACTCCTGGTTCCATGCATTGTTCTTGTTGATTGAGGACCTTGCACTATTTAGTGCATAGAGGTGACTGCGAGGTAAATGAAATCTCTCAAAAGAAACCTTTCATCCGTAGATCCTGGCGTGTGTAAGAATCTGAGTAGTCTGAATTTGATATCTATACTGCAGGAGTAAAAGAAAAAAGCAACAAAAAACACTCTTCACTCTAATAATAAAACATCATTTTACTGCAAAGTCATAGAAACCACACAAAATATTTTAGCATCATCCACAGGTAAAAGGCACATAAAATGTCAGCACTGCAGAATACTGAGACGTACGGCTCGTACATAGAAAACATAAAAACTTGGAAGAGAACATAAAAAAGTGACTATACCTATACACACGTAAAATCATGTACAGCGTTAATCCAGATGTCGGTGGATATGTCTGACCCATCATACGCTGCCTGCAGCCAGTGCCGACATGTGACATCAGCCGCCATAGAGCGATCAGACGTGACTGGCAAATACTGATCAAGGTGAGAGGTCACCAGTCACTTCTATTCGAGCGCCTGCGCAGTATGGAGTGCACTTACTGCAGCAATAAAAAGCCTATTGAGGGGGATGGGTCAGTCTTTTGACAGCTTGACACCACACTAAAGTTGGCACCATATCGAAATATAGTGAAAGCAACTGGATTAAATACCGATGACCGTTTTAAGGCACAGCGCAACGCGTCACTGTTCTTAGGACACAGGAAAAGCTGCCGTGTGATGTAACAGCCCACCCCGAATGTTTGAGCCATCTAAGCAAGGACACTGCATACAAATTGCAGACAAGCTGCAAGTGAATGCTGCCAGGCGGCCCCTATCCTGGCACAGGCTGAAGCCCAAAAAACAATATCCGATTTTGGATAAAAAAAAATAAAATGTAAAATCTAACAGCTTTGTGACATTTTTTTTCCACAAATGTTTCAGCTCATTTTTAACAACTTTCTTCTGACACCTGGAAACTGTCAACATGCAGGTCACCTAACACTGATGGATCTATTTAACCTCTACCAAGTACTCTGAGTGTACAGAAGTGTGCAATTTTGAATTAATACTTAAATACATACTGTTGAACAGTACACCCTTGTGCACTCAAAGTACTTGACAGAAATGCATAAGTACAGTTAGTTTGATTTGTAGCAGCCTCAAAGTAAACGGTAATGTACTCGGAGTGTATTGCAGTGTGCCATTCTGAATTAGTTGGGGGTCTGGTGGGTTCATTAACACTTTAATACACAATGCTGATTAGTACACCCTTGTGTACTCAAAATACTTGATGGAAATGGATAAGTACAGTTAGCTTGATTCGTAGCAACCTGGAAGCAAACTGAATGTACTTGGATTGTATTGCAGTGTGCCATTCTGAATTAGTTGGGGCCTGAAGGGTTCATTAATAACTTAATACACACTGTTGAACTGTACAACCTTGTGCACTCAAAGTACTTGATATTAATGGATAAGTACAGTCAGCTTGATTTGTAGCAACCTCAAAGCAAACAGTAATGTACTTGGAGTGTATAGAAGTGTGCAATTTTGAATTAGTTTGGGCCTGGTGGGTTCATCATAACCTTAATACACACTGCTGAACTGTACACCCTTGTGTACTCAAAGTACTTGACATAAATGCATAAGTACAGTTAGCTTGATTCGTAGCAACCGGGAAGCAAACTGAATGTACTCAATACGCACTGTTGAACTGTACAACCTTGTGCACTCAAAAGTACTTGACAAAAATGCATAAGTACAGTTAGCTTGATTCGTAGCAACCTGGAAGCAAACAGTAGAGTGCTCGGAGTGTATAGTAGTTTGCAATTCTAAATTAGTTTGGGCCTGGTGGGTTCATCATAACCTTAATACACACTGCTGAACTGTAAACCCTTGTGTACTCAAAGTACTTGACATAAATGCATAAGTACAGTTACCATAGCTTTATTTGTTGCAAACATGAAGCAAACTGAATGTACTCAGAGTGTATTGCAGTGTGCCATTCTGAATTAGTTGGGGTCCGATGAGTTCATTAACACTTTAATACACAATGCTGAATAGTACACCCTTGTGTACTCAAAGTACTCGATTGAAATCGATAAGTACAGTTAGCTTGATTCGTAGCAACCGGGAAGCAAACTGAATGTACTCAATACGCACTATTGAACTGTACAACCTTGTGCACTCAAAGTACTTGATATAAATGGATAAGTACAGTTAGCTTGATTTGTAGCAACCTCAAAGCAAACGGTAATGTACTTGGAGTGTATAGAAGTGTGCCATTCTGAATTAGTTTGGGCCTGATGGGTTCATTAATACCTTAATACACACAGCTGAACTGTACACCCTTGTGCACTCAAAAGTACTTGACAAAAATGCATAAGTACAGTTAGCTTCATTCGTAGCAACCTGGAAGCAAACAGTAGAGTGCTCGGAGTGTATAGAAGTTTGCAATTCTGAATTAGTTTGGCCCTGGTGGGTTCATCATAACCTTACTACACACTGCTGAATTGTACACCCTTGTGTACTCAAAGTACTTGATAGAAATGCATAAGTACAGTTAGCTTGATTCATAGCAAACTGGAAGCAAACAGTAGAGTATATCTAAGTGGGCAATTCTGAATTCGTTGGGGCCTGATGGGTTTATTAACACTTTAAAGGGGTATTCCGGTAAAGTAACATAATTTTTGAAAAACTGCATTAAGGCTGCACGCTGTGACCCAACCAGAACCAATACTATACATAACCAGAGCTTCAGTTTACCTTGGAATACATTTGTCTAGCTCCTGTGTGAGCCTGCAACACACTGAGAGTGTCATGGCTCCTGATGTTTCCTCACAAAACTACAATCCCCACAATGCCTAGCTTTCTAGCTCTAAGTTTCTGCTTGTTCATGAGTGTTGATTATTACTGATTGGCTGCCTGATATCACAGTGCAGTCACGCCCCCTCTACTCAGTTATCAGCAGTACACTGACATTCAGCTAGAGAACTGATAGCAACACACTGAGCATGCTCGACCTGACAAAGGCTCAGAACTACAGGTCGGTGCCATGGTAACTTATGAGGAAACACAGTGGGTAGTGAGGAAGACAACTACTTTTATAACTACTGAACGGTAAATATGTGAAACTGACATTATATTAGGTAATTATTGATGATGAATTAGTCTAAAGCATAAGTTATATTTATGGTAACCGGAATACCCCTTTAATACACAATGCTGAATGGTACACCCTTATGCACTCATAGTACTTGATAGAAATGCAGTACAAGTACAGTTAGCTTGATTCATAGCAACCTGGAAGCAAACAGAAGAGTACTTGGAGTGTAAATAAGTGTGCAATTCTAAATTAGTTAAGCACTGATGGGTCCATTAATACCTACTGCTGAACAGTACACCCTTGTGTACTCAAAGTACTTGGGAGAAACCCATAAGTACAGTTAGCTTGTTTTGTAGCAACCTGGAAGAAAAAGACAGAGTAAAAGCAAACTGCAAAATAAATGTAAATGCCAAAAGTATACTCTTTACACGTGCTTACCCTACAGCTCATGTACTAAACTTGATTGTAGTGGCGTGCAATCCTATATGTGCAGCCTCCTCTCTATTCTAGGCCTCACTGGGGGGTCCTAGCATCAAGACCCCTATTGATCTGTGCTTTATAATATGTTGTTTTCTTATTTATAGCCCTGCTGGTATTACATAGACACTGCCGCTAGATCTCTCAATGAAATTTGCCACCATGAGTGATGGATGGAGTGTCAGGGAGGTCTAGTTGCCAAAGCAACTCTACAGCACCTGAGGGTAAGCCGGCAGAGCAATGCCGGTGCAGATTTCGGGCACTGTACAGTTGTCAAGGAGAAGAGGATTGGATTTAGTGATGCAATCCAAAATCTGGCAGTGGCAAATATTCAAAGAAATCTATTCGCTGCTAAATTGGTGACAGTGTCGCTTTAAATATGTGCTAAGAATCTGTCAATGGAATCCTGTCATCGCATTACGTCCTTTTCTTACAGAATAGTTCTTATAGAATCAGTCCGAGGAAAGATACTGTATCCATAGCAACGGCCGCTGGAACGGCAGAGGCGAGAAACGAAAAACTGACATACTTGTCACGTCTCTGAGTTCCTTGCACAATAGATATTGTTACCGGAAGCCTGGGACTTTTAGTTCTACAGCCGAATAATCAGGTCAGTGAAGTCACAGGTGTACCCGGCGGGATCTCTGTATTGTGCAGAATTGCTGACCACGGCCTCAACACCAGTATACAGAGCTCACTGTGCCCAGTACTTCCATGATGTAGTCAATGAACCGATTCTGCCGACTTGTGTTTCTGCAGTCATTGCAGCAGGGTCAAACTACAACTCCCAGCATGCTCCACTGGCTTCTATGGAAGTTCAGAGAAAAGCCAAACAACGGTGCATACTGGGAGTTATACTTTCACAACAGCTTGGCGCGCCAGAGGTTGCTGACCCCTGCAGTCTCAGTAAGCGGCTATCAGATCAGTTAATAAGGGGCCGTTCACACTGCGTTTTTTTTTTTTTTCAGGACATTTTGGAGAGGACAGCTGCATCGCATCAAAAGGACAGGCGTGTCCTTTCTGCCTCCCACTCATTTCAGTGGGAGGCAGCGCCGAAGATCACAGAAATGCAGCCGAAAACGGACAATAATTAGGAAGCAAAAACCCAAAAAACAAAACACGCAACCAGCACGGTTATCCATGCCAAAATACATTATGTGAACATACCGTAAATGCCGCAGTCTCAGATACAGAGACCTACAAGAGACAGCGTGCAGCATGAACGTCAATGTAAATTATTCCACTGTAGAAAATCCGACGCATTCTTGTACTCGCTTACAAAACAGTCCAGCAGTACAGTAAAAATCTGTATGAAAATGTAAACTTGCAGCAATTAATAGTAACCAGATTAGCCAAAAAATGAATACTGATTAGATGCTAACGGTCCAATGTGCTGCCGAGAGAGGTTAAAATCTGGGGCACCCCCAAAAAAGGAGGTAAATCGTGACTACTGTAAACAAAGGGTTCCTCAGTACAACTAGTACTAAAAAGAAGCAACTTATAGGGGATCTCCGGTTTTAAAGAGGTTGTCCAGGATTCTCAGGAGTCGGACCCCCACCAATCTGATATTGATGACCTCTAGAGGATAGCTCATCAATATTTAAAAGCTATATAAACCGTGGGGACATATTTTTGTATTATTGCATTGTATTAATTTTTTTCAATTGGTTTTATTAAAAATGTTGAGCCCCTTTCTCTGTACAGCCTTGAGATTCTCCAGTAGCAGGATCTGAATTTTCACTATTCGCCATCAGGCAGCGCTCCTAAACACTTAATATAGTTCAGTTCTTATCTTATTGATAAGAATGTGGCTTAAATAAGTGTTTATGACCTTTTACTAATTTGGAGATAAGGGTTATTAGATGACCGGCACAAAGTGAAAGTACCAGTCACACAGCGAGAAAAACAGTTAACCCTTTGTGACAGAAGGGCTCAATATTTCTATTAAGGACCGATTGAAAAAATGATTTTTAGCCCAAAATTAATGAAAAAAATAATTGCCCCCAAAGGTGTATGTAGCCTTAAACTTCCGGACAATCCCCTTAAAGACTATGGTCACCTTTAGGGCAATTATTTTATGATTGTACTTTACTCATTTTAGGTTAAAAATAATTTTTTTTTCAATTCCTCTTTATTCAAAAATGTTTTATTGTATTAAAAATGTTCAGCGGTTTCTGAGATGCAGGTGTTAAAATCAGTCTGTTTGCAAGCCGTCACTTTCGGTTTTCTTTCAATCCCGTCACCTGACGGCTCATGTGTTGCTCTTATCTCTGATCTTCTGACCTCATGAACATTCATTATGGCTCAATGTTTATCAAACTGATAAGAATATGGCTTAAATAGGTCTGATAAAAGCTACACATGAGCTGTCAGCTGACAGGATTTAAAGAAAACACAAAGAGCTTGCAAGCCGACTGAATTTTAACCCTTGTATCTACGAAACGGCTAAACATTTTTCATAAAGATTAATTATAAAAATGACTTTTAGCCCAAAATGAGTAAAATGCAACCCACAAAGGTGTCCATAGCCGTTAATCAAACCTCATCTTTGAGGCTATTTGCACTCCACTCATAACTTCATAGCAACAGGTGGCTTATAGGAGTTGTCCCACCATAAGCACTTTATTGCCTATCCACAAGACAATATCTGATCGTGGGGGTCTCACTGCCAGGATGTCCCTGGGGCAGCGGTTGCACCTGCAAGCTGCCTCTCCATTCATCTCTCTGCCCTACACAAATATCAGAAAATAATAAATCCGGAGGGCCCCTTTAGTGGCCTTGTATTCTGCGACACTAGCAAAGTCCTCAGTACCTGTAATAACGTGCGGTTGTCAGAACTTGCTGTACACAAGTGTAGGTTGTTAAAAAGATTTGCTGCGCCAACAAAAAGCAGTTGTCTTAACACTGAGGTTTGCAGCTCCCCCTGGTGGTGCTGGGGGGGAACTGCAGAAGCCATGATTAGAACCACATAAATAAATAATACTGCTTAATAGTTCCATAAAAAAATCCAGCATAATGCTGCTCGGTGCACGTCACAGCAGCACAGTAGCGTCTGCAAGTGGCCTCAGGTCTTCCAAGAACACTACAAACTTCTACTTAATGTACGTGCACCCGCTTGCTTTTACCCTGTGCCTCCTCCAAACACATGCAAGCGGCAAAAGTCTTAAAAGAGTCACAAAAAGTATAAGAATAAATGAGCAGGTCGAGTCCCTCTTTTTTAAGGATTGTCATAATACTTTTCTCCTGTGATTTCCAGGGAACGTCAGGAGCTGCGGGGACTCAGCTTTACCTGCTTCCATTAAAAAAAAAAAAAAAAAAAAAGATTGAAAATGGCTGCTTTGTCAGTATAAAAAGGAGGTTGCGGCCAGCCTCACGCCTCCCAGGATGGGTGTTTAAAATAGATCCGTTTCCTTCGGGCCCAGCGGGAGAAGACGGCTTTCTCGGTGATGAAGCGATGGGCTCCTCGTGACGCTCTCTCATGCATCATGTAAGTCGTACATTCATCCAGCCGCCCCTTTTCGTAATAATGGTAAGGCACCGGCGGGTGTGAGCGGTCCCTGGGTGGGGGAAGGAGATGGCATTAGATTACTTATAGGCAAAACCGTTCCCTCTCCTGACAAGTCTGCTTTAGTAACTACTTGCATCCCCCATGTAATAACAATTCTGGAGCATCTATTCTTATGACTCTATGTCGTGTCGTTCCCCTATTATTCCTGTTAGAAGTTATGAATGAATTGCTAACAGTTTGCAGTGAAGATCCAGATGGATGTTACCAGTCGGCGGGGTGTCCCTGAACCCCTGTCCCAATCACGCCCCCAACTGGATCTTCATTGCAGACTGCTAGTATATACAACATAGAGTTATAAGAATGGATGCTCCAGAATTTTTATTCCATGAGGGATGCAAGTAGTTACTTCGAAGGGGTTTCCCATTACAGAAAAAATGTCATACTGCGAGGAAAGACTGCAGGGACCCCCCCACCAGCCATGAGAATGAAGACAGTTTAGAACTGCATTGCAGTTCCCTTTAAAGGAGGACTCCTCAAATCTAATGCAGGGGCTGAGGGGGGCGGAGCATGACACGCATTCCAGGAACACAACAGAAAGATCAGTGTCATGCCCCTCCCACTCTGGTCTGCACTAGACACGGGCCAGATCTATTAATACTATTGTAAGGTTTGGCAGCATCTTCTTTACACACGTGGGCATTAATACATTAAAGAGGTATTCTAGTTACATAAAGTTATCCCCTATCCACAGGATAGGGGATAACTATTGGACAAGTGCGGGTCCTACTATCAATCACGAGAACGGGCGCCCCGTACCCTGTGGAGTGGGCCGGTCAGGCTCCGATCATTTCTGTGGGAGTTCTGGAAACAGCTGAGCGTCTTACTTAGCCACCTTCAGAAGACGCATAGAAATGAACAGGGCAGCAGGGCACATGCACGGTTCATTTAAAGGGGCTCCACAGAGTATGGGGTCCCAGCAGTAGGACACCCACCGATCTAATAGTTACCCCCTATCCTGTGTATATAACCAGGATACCCCTTTAACCACCTAACTGTCCAGCTCAGGCAGTGTGAAAAGTAGCTAACTAGAGGGGGGGGAGGGGGGGGAGTGTCACGAACATTCCTGCATCAGGTTGCAGGCGTTCGGCTAGGCTTTCAAAAGTGACATAATTTGACATGTTTTCCTTAGTTTGGTTGCTGTTTGCCACACCCCTTCCCCTCAGCTGTTGTGGGTATGGTGATTATCTTTCCCCTATTTATCCCTTCCTCTCCCAGTATTCCTTGCGGTTTATACTTTCTGCTTTCTTTGTTGTGTGTGGTGTTGTTCTCGGCTGAGATCCGGTTGCTGCAATAACTGGTATTAAGATAAGTGTCATTTTCCTATTGTGTTTATCCTACTTTTCCCTGTTGTGGTTTTGCCTTCTGGAGTCTCCTGTTCGTCCGTCCTGTTGGAGGAACGGGTTGACTCTTTCCTCTGTCACTAGCTGCAGGGTTCTATAGGGTGAGTTTGTTAATAGGTTCCTGTGTATGAACTCTCCTACCACTAAGGCCTGTTCATACTGGTAGTCAGTCCGGGCCCAGTTTCAGGGTTCCCTGCAGGAGGTGACCGTTTCCATTGTTTGGTCTTTTCCCTTACCTCTTACGCTTGATGTGGCTATTCCCTCCACACCAGAGCGTGACATTATAAACCGCCAAACAAAAATGAATGTCACGCTCTGGTGTGGAGGGAATAGCCACACCAAGTGTAAGAGGGAAGGGAAAAGACCAAACACAACAAAGAAAGCAGAAAGTATAAACCGCAAGGAATACTGGGAAAGGAAGGGATAAATAGGGGAAAGATGATCACCACACCGACAACAGCTGAGGGGAAGGGGTGTAGTAAACAGCAACCAAACCAAGAGGAAAACATGTCAAATTATGTCACTTTTGAAAGCCTAGCCGAACGCCTGCAACCTGATGCAGGAACGTTCGTGACAGGAAGGCTGCTTTAGATGGTAATATCTCCTCAATGGTAGCAGCTAGAAACATGCAACTGAAAGCTGACAGTCCAGGCTTTAATACAAGACCAAAGTCAACAAGTTGACAGCTAAAGTCCAAGCAACAGAGGAGAAATCACTGATAGAAATCAAGTCGGGAATAATCGCGAGTGAAACCTGTTTTTACTTTAATTTTCAGCTGCATTCACAGCATCCCGATTTCTATCAGTGATATCTTTCTCTGTCCTGAACATATTGCTGTCCTTGCCTGGTATTGCCTGAAAGCTTGGAATGTCTGCTTTCAAACAAGATCAGTTGCATGTTTCTAGCTGCTATCATTCAGGAGGTAGCAGCATCTAAATCAGCCCTCCCCCTCCAGTTAGCTGCTTTTCCCACTGCTGGAGCTCCACTCTGGCCAAACAGTTAGGGGGTGACCTCCTGAATGGGGCCTGCACCAGTCCGCACCGTCTCCTTACCTGCAGTAGTTCTCGCTCACCATCCCGTACACAGAGACCTCCTCACACAGATCCATGGCCAAGATCATAGTGAACCAGCCAGTGCTAAGAAACGTACCAGACATGGCTCTGCGGGCACAGAATGAAGGGAAGGGGGTTATATGTAAGCAGTGTGCATCCACCTCCAGAGGATCTTCATTCATGACCTGAAAAGACCATAATGAGGTATTCCAGTTAGATTAAGTGCGTTCGTTTCAACAGGAGTGGGAGACCCCGGTTCACGTGATTGGTGGGAGTCCCAGTAGTAGGACCCCCACTGATCTAATATTTATCACCTATCCTGTGGATAAGGGTTAACTTAATCTAACCAGAATACCTCTCTGACGGAAAAACAGTAAAAATACAGAGCCTGCTACTAGAGAATCTCAAGGCTGTACAAAGAAAGGGGCTCAGAATTTAACAAAGACCAATTGAAAAAAATATTTTTAGCTCAAAATGAGTACAACTATAATTATTTAAAAAAAAAATACCCCTGAATGTGTACATAGCCTTTAATCTTTCCAGATTTTACAATCAATAGAACCCTGCCTATCGCTTGGAAAACCATTTTAAAGGGAGTTTGTCACCCAAAAAAATCACCTACCACCCATAAATATACACACATTTATGGGTGATTATCATATTAAATCTGTTTCAGGCTTGGTCTTCAATAAAGGTCCATCTGGATGTTAGCAGTTGGGGTTGTGTTTCTGCACTGTGCAGGGACACCCCAACTGGTAACAGCCTTCTGGACCTTCATTGCAGACTGCTGGCAATTCATTCATAAACTTCTAGTAGGAATAAGAGAGAAACGGCACAGCATAGAATCATAAGAATAGATGCTCCAGGGTTGTTATTGTATGGGGGATGCAAATTCTTACTAAAGCCGACATGTCAGAAGAGGGGCAGGGCTGCTTTATTTCTATTATGGGGAAAGGAGAGGTGTGATTTGGGACTTGAATACACAGTCTTCAGATTGTTTCTCCTATACACTGTAATGAATTATCATTGCAGTGTATGGGAGATTTGCTACGTTCCTATGAAGCCCTGCAGCCTCCGTAAGAACTACAGCTGTAATAGTCTAGGATTTTTCAGAGAAACCAAGGCTATTGCAGAGAAGGAATGTCTTCCTTTGGACGCTACAAGTATTTGGGCCCTGGGAGTGCAGCACCGTGCTCCCAGGAAAACCAGCCTCATATGCCATGGTCACAATTAACCACCACATCAGAGGAGTTAAGTGTCTGTGAGCGCCAATCGCAGACACTGCAGCACTCACCACAGCATCATGCCCTGATCAAACAGCTAATTGGCAGGTGTGTCAGGGGTCAGACCCCCACTGATCAGATACTGATGACCTACCCTGAGGATAAACCATCAATGTCAAACTCCTGGGTAATCCTTTTAACCCCCTAACTGTTTTGCCGGAGTCCAGCTCCAGCAGTGGGAAAAGTAGCTACCTGGAGGGGAGAGGGCTACTTTAGAAGCTGCTACCTCCTGAATGGTAGCAGCTAGAAACATGCAACTGGTCTTGTTTGAAAGCTGACATTTTCAAGCGTTCAGACAATACCAGAATGACAGCAATATGTTCAGGACAGGGAGGATATCACTGATAGAAATCGGGATGCTGTGAATGCAGCTGAAAGTATAAACAGGTTTTACCCACGATTATTCCGACTTCCTTGGATTTTGGCTGTCATTTTGGTCTTGTATGAAAGCCTGGACTGTCAGCTTTCAAACAAGACCAGTTGCATGCTGGAGATAGCAGCATCTAAAGCAGCCCTCCCCCCCTCCAGTTAGCTACTTTTCACACTGCCCGAGCTGGACTCGGGCAAAATTGTTAGGTGGTTAATGCTAGTAAGCAAGCCCTCAGGAAGTGGCAGGCTCACGTCCACTAGTAATGTCTGTGATGCCTTTGAATATCTATAGACAACTCATAATGGTGGACACATACCTGTTCTTCCCAGTCTCATTCTGGAAGACCTGGTCACAGTGGGCCATCATATTCTGTGTAAGCGTGTAGATATTAATTCCAGGAAACTTGCCCTTAGCTCGTACTAAGGCGCGATACATGATCCCGTGGTCAACGTCCATCTGTCTGGGGGGTCCCCAAATCACATACACAGTGTCCTGGGAGTGCTGGAAGAAGTAGGTCTGGTTGCGTAGCAGCAGAGGTACACTTGTATGAGACACAACCCTCAGGGTGCTGCGGCTGCCGACGTCTGACTCGTAGCCGAAAGTAGGAGCTGTGTTCATGCGCAGGACGCACTCGGCCTGGTCAATCTGTGGCCCCAGGCCAGAGCCAAGCATCTGCCCTGAGCTGGACACCACGGCGCAGGTTTTACAGGGATTCCTGACCAGAGGCTTCAGAAAAGAGCAAAAGAAAAATGCTGATCAGACAGTGTCAGGAGGGTTAGTGAGGCAACATTAAAGATTTCAATACTAGATGGTTGGGGGGCAATCGGTTGTTGGAATGGGCCATGGCGATCGGGCGAGTGCTGATCCCACTTCATTGTATACTAAGCGCAGCGCTCTAAATTGTATGGTGGCTGGGCTTGGTACTGCAGCTCAGTCCCATTCACTTGAATCAGAAAGGCCATGTGCTGGCTGATCAGCAGGAGGTAGACCCCCAGGTTCATGCTGTGATCTCCCCCAGATCCTCCTCCTTATCATCTCCTTATTTTCAGAGGCTGGTTATGCAGGAAAGAAACGGATAAGGAGGAAGATCTGTGGGAGAGAGCTGTTCATAGGCAGACAGGTGAGTGATCTCGCACACTCATTCATCACTCCCCAGTCTATGCTCCCAGTATGTGAGCTCACTAACCTGCATCCCTGATATACAGCTTTCTCCCCCGGATCCTCCTCCTTATCATCTCCTTATTTGCAGAGGTTGTGAATGCAGGAAAGAAGGAGATAAGGAGGAAGATCTAGGGGAGAGAGTCGAACAGAAGGGATGCAGGGTAGTGATCTCACGTACTGAGAGCATAGACTGGGGAGTGATGGATGAATGTACGTCTACGAACAGCTCCCTCCCCCAGATCCTCCTCCTTATGATCTCCTTATTTGCAGAGGCTGGTTATGCAGGAAAGAAGGAGATGATAAGGAGGAGTATCTGGAGGAGAGAGCTTTTCGTAGGCAGACAGATGAGTGATCTCGTACACTCATTCATCTCTCCCCAGTCTATTTTCTCAGTATGTGAGCTCACTACCCTGCATCCCTTCTGTACAGCTCTCTCATATCCTCCTCCTTATCATCTCCTTCTTTACAGAGGCTTTGTATGAAGTTAGGCTACTTTCACACTAGCGTTAGCACGGATCCGGCACCTAAAGGGTGCCGACGGATCCGTGCTAACGCTATACATGTGTGGAGCCGGAGCAGCGCTCCGGCCCCACACATGACACACATTAAAACAATACACAGACTACATACAAACAAACATACAGACATACATACAAACATACAGACATACATACATACATACTCACATACTCCCGGGACGCCGGCAGAACGTCTTCACGCGCCTCCTGCGCGCAGTGATGACGATTCCCCACAGTGCCCTCTGCTGGGCGCAGTGGGGAAACGTCATCGCAGCGTGCAGGAGGCGCGTGAAGACCTGCTGCCGGCGTCCGGGAGTATGTGAGTATGTATGTATGTCTGTATGTTTGTATGTATGTCTGTATGTTTGTTTGTATGTAGTTTGTGTGTATGTATGCCGGATCCGGAATGACCCCCCATTGGAAATCAATGGAGGACAGATCCGGATTACTGGTGTGTCCACACCAAACGGATCCGTCCCCATTGACTTCCATTGGGGGTCATTCCGGATCCGTCTTGGTGCGGATGCCTGGACCGGAGAGCAAACCGCAGCATGCTGCGGTTTGTTCTCCGGTCTGAAGACGGAACGGAATGCTTTCAGGAGCATTCCGTTGTCTTCAGTTCAGTTTTGTCCCCATTGACAATGAATGGGGACAAAACTGAAGCGTTTTTTTCCGGTATTGAGCCCCTTTGACGGAACTCAATACCGGAATTTAAAAACGCTAGTGTGAAAGTAGCCTAAGTAGGAAAGAAAGAGATAAGGAAGATCTAGGGGATAGTCGTACAGAAGGGATGCAGGGTAGTGATCTCATATACTGAGAACATAGACTGGGGAATGATGGATGAATGTACGATATCACTAACCTGTCTGCCTATGAACAGCTCCCTCCCCCAGATCCTCCTCCTTATCATCTCCTTCTTTCCTGCATACACAACCTCTGCAAGATAAATGCTCTGTGATTTTTATCCCCTGGTTTCTTCCCTAGATACTATCCATCACTCCCCAGTCAGGCTGTGCTTCTTAGGGAGCAGGTTATTTCTTTGACCTGCTCACTGAGAAGGCCGCACATGCTCAGTTTCATCTTTCAACTGCCTCCTGAGCTGTTATAGGGAGAGCATGGACACGCCTCCTGAGCTGTGATAGGGAGAGCATGGACACGCCTCCTGAGCTGCAGCAGAAAAAGACACTCCCCTTGAGCTGCCAGCTTGATATAAATCTAGCAGAGCAATGAATGTGGAGATCTCTGGATCCATGTGAGGTACAGGGCTGGTTCTAGCTTTGTTAGAAAGAGGTTGTCATGTAATATATGATATCTGATTTTCATTTTTTACATTATTCGTGGGAGAACCCTTTTAAGGGTGCTTTTAGAGGTAGAAGATAACATTTTTGTTAGTGATTTACATTTTTACTGCTTTACACTGAATCTGTCGGGGTTCCTGCTGTGACTGCTCAATGTTTAGCCCTTTGTTTAGAACTCTGAATGTCTGACAGCTCATAAATACTCTTCTGAGCCATATTCTAATCCAACTTAGTATTATAGTAGTAAATAGAGATGAACGAGCAGTGCTCGTTACGAGCACTGTAGCGCTCGGGTCCCGTCTGCAATGCCCGCAGGCATTGCGGATCCGTCCTCATCTGCATGTAAGTCAATGAGGACGGATCGTTTGGTATGACACTCATACCAAACGGTTCCGTCCCCACTGACTTTAAGACGGGTGAGGACGGAACCGATTGGTATGAGTGTCATGCCAAACGATCCGTCCTCATTGACTTACATGCAGATGATCACGGATCCGCAATGCCTGCGGGCATTGCAGACGGGACCCGAGCGTTACAGTGCTCGTAACGAGCACTGCTCGCTCATCTCTAGTAGTAAACTAAGTATGTAGCTATAAAGAGTGTTCATGAGCTGCTAGAAGAGATAAGGGCTTTTTTTTTTTTTTTTTTTAAGGGTTGCATTTTACTCATTTTAGGCTAAAAATAATTTTTTCAATTGTGTTTATTAAAAATATTGAGCTGTTTTTCTAACTGTGTGATTTGTACTTTCACTTTGTGCCCATTTTTGCGTTTTCATTTTTCTTCCCTATTTGCCTTTAGGTATAACTTTTTTATTTTTCCATTCACATAGCTGTACAAGGGCTTATTTTTTATGGGAAAAGTTTTACTTTCTATTGCTACCATTTAATATGGCATACAATGTAATGGGAAGCAGGAAGAAACTTCCAAATGGAAATGGAAAAAATGCAATTCCTCCACCGTTTTATGAGTTTCGTTCCTACGGCATTCCTTCTGCGGCAAAACCTGTGCCCATCATTCTCTGAGTCTGTACTATTAAAACGACACCCCATATGTATAGGTTTTTAAGTCTAAATAGTGTAAAAATAAATTAAAAGTTTGAAAAAAAAAAAATCACCATATTCTGACCCCCATAACTTTTTTATAGTTTATATCTACTGACCTATGTGGGGGCTCATTTTTTTGCGGGACAATCTGTAGTTTTTATGATACCATTTTGGAGTGTGTGTGACTTTTTCATCACATTTTATTAAATTTTTTGGGGGAAGAGAAGCAATGAAAAGGCAAATTGGCCATTTTGACCCTTTTTTTTACGCCATTTGCCGTATTGGAAAAATCTTTTTATATTTACGGGTGTTTTTGGACACGGTGATGCCCATGATGTTTATATTTTTTATTTATTTTTTTATTTTACGTACGGAAAGGGTGGTTTTAATTTAAATTTTTTTTACTTTTTTTTATATGTTTTCTAACAGTTGTTTTTTTTTTACTTTTTTATGGTATCGCAGCTCATGTTTAAGGCTACAAAACTCATTGTTTGTTTTTTTATTCTGAACCATCATGGTTCTTATAAATCCACGATAAGAGGAGAATTGCTCTTTTCTTATGTGGCCTGCCACCAGCTGGCTAAAATAAGAATTACAGCTTCAATATCCTGGGTCTCTTCAGAGAGACCCAGCGTATTGAAATCAATTACCAGCCTCCTCATTGGCCGCAGAGGATACCGGTAAGAAGCCTGGAAATGTGAGCTTCACACTTGCTCATGGCATCTAAAGGCTTTAATGACCGTGATCGGCATTATTGCCAGTGGCGGTCACTAGCCACAGGTCTCTGCTGTTTGAAACAGTGAGGACCTGCTGGCTATGGCGCCCGGTGCATGCACAAGTGGGCGCCATGTTGGGCCATCTATCTAGCGCCATAAGGATTCATAAACCTTACCTCTAAACTGCTAAGAGGTCACAAACACTTATTTAAGCCACATTCTTATCAGTAAGATAAGAACTGAGCTATAATGAGTATTTATAAGGTCAGAGAACAGAGATAAGCAGCCATCAGCTAAGTTGCCTGATGGAACAGAGTGAGACTTTTATGCCACCAATGCCAGATAGGTGCAGGTCCCAAAATGGGACACCCAAAAATAGCTGAGCGCGCTCATTCGGCAGTTTTTGGAACTCCCACAGAAATAAACGGGGACCAGTAGGGGTCCCAGCATTCGAGATCAGTTTGGTATCCCCTACCCTGTGGATATGGGGTTAACTTGAAAACTTGGCACTTTAACAGGTTAATGTGTGAGAACGGAAAATTACCACCACAGACGCCTTACCCTATGTAATGTGCACTCACCTCGCCATCTGGAAGTCTGCTGTATCCCCAGAGCTGCAGTTCATGAGGTAGAAAAGATGGCGGCTCTGCCGGTTCCTTGATATTTGCTTTAATCCAGCACAACCAGAGGATGACACAGAGCAGCAGACTGGCCGCACACACCCGACCCTGTGAAACGGACCACGGAGGAGACTTAGAGAAGAAACATTCTATATTAAAGGGCATCTGTCAGCAGTTTTGTGATGACACTGGCTGACCTGTTACATGTGCACCTGAGAGCTGAAAGCATCTGTGTTGGTCCCATGTTCATATGCGAGCACATATGAACATGGGACCAACACCGATGTCTTCTGCTGCCAAGCGCACATGTAACAGGTCAGCCAGTGTCATAGGTACAAAACTGCTGAATGCCACGTCTGAATATGGCCTTAGCAGAGCTCTGCACATCACTTACTAAGATCTTCATGTTTCATCAGATGCGGGGACTCGGGCGGGCCTGCAACAAAGAGCACACAGGATGATATAGACTTCATATTAGGAGGGGATTGATGGCAGGCATGTATATTACCATTCTGAAACAATAAAATAAAAATTTTGTTTATTAAAAAAAAGAGCACACAGGACGAGTAAAACAACATCAGTATACATGGCACCCATATTACATCACATCCATAAAAATGCCCATAATAAAGGATAAACGCTTGGGCACCGCTCTGCCATCTCAGAGATCAGGGACTGGGGATAGAGTTGAAGTATTCTGGGGTTGTCCAAGATGGGCTGTAGTAGGTGCTTCTCCCCAGTGATGGGCTGTAGTGGGTGCTTCTCCCCAGTGATGGGCTGTAGTAGGTGCTTCTCCCCAGTGATGGCCTGTAGTGGGTGCTTCTTCCCACTGATGGCCTGTAGTGGGTGCTTCTCTCCAGTGATGGGCTGTAGTGGGTGCTTCTCTCCAGTGATGGGCTGTAGTGGGTGCTTCTCCCCAGTGATGGGCTGTAGTAGGTGCTTCTCCCCAGTGATGGGCTGTAGTGGGTGCTTCTCCCCAGTGATGGGCTGTAGTGGGTGCTTCCCCCCAGTGATGGGCTGTAGTGGGTGCTTCTCCCCAGTGATGGGCTGTAGTGGGTGCTTCTCCCCAGTGATGGGCTGTAGTGGGTGCTTCTCCCCAGTGATGGGCTGTAGTGGGTGCTTCTCCCCAGTGATGGCCTGTAGTGGGTGCTTCTCTCCAGTGATGGCCTGTTAGTGGGTGCTTCTCCCCAGTGATGGCCTGTTAGTGGGTGCTTCTCCCCAGTGATGGCCTGTTAGTGGGTGCTTCTCCCCAGTGATGGCCTGTTAGTGGGTGCTTCTCCCCAGTGATGGCCTGTTAGTGGGTGCTTCTCCCCAGTGATGGCCTGTTAGTGGGTGCTTCTCCCCAGTGATGGCCTGTTAGTGGGTGCTTCTCCCCTGTGATGGCCTATTAGTAGGTGCTTTTCCCCAGTGAAGGGCTGTTATTGAGTGCCAGTGATGGCTTGTAGTTGGTGCTTCTCCCGTGTGATGGCCTGTAGTAGGTGCTTTTCCCCAGGGCTGTAGTGGGTGCAGACACCCACGTTATTAGTCATGGCATCTTGCAGACACCCTGCCACTTACAGTACATAGCTGCCAGCATCCGTCCTCCGCACAGCTCTAGAGAACGGACAGGAGAATTCATGCAGAGCACGTAGGCGGCAGTGCCCGCATCCCTGGCAGTGCCAGCCCTTCCTACATCCTCCCTGCCCCCGGGCGCACTCACCTCCCCGGTGCCCGCTGCATCGGTCACCCCGGTCTGGGTATACCTGGCATGGGACGAGCAGATAACACAGCCCGAGGCCTGAGGGGGAGGCCTCCTTCTTACCCCGGATAAGGAAGCAGCGGTCCCGCCCCATGTTCACTGCGGGGGGCGACTAGAGACAGGACGTGCTGCCCCCGGTGCTGCTGGCACTGTCCTCACACCCTGCAGTCATGGAGATTGTAATTGTGAGGAATTGCCAGGCTCCATCAGGACTGTGCATTGCAGGAGAATTGCATACATAGCAATTCCTTACTATGTGCACATATAGAGGCATCTGTAAGGGGCTCCTGGAAGGGACGGGTACCACAGGAGGGCCCCCTCTTCTCCAGAACTTCCTGCTGAAGATCACATGGACCTGTTCTAAAGGAAAGGCACCATGTCCTCAAGTTCGGGCGCCATTAAAATCTCACCCTGTGCCACCTCCCCTCCTTGTACTGTAACGTGAAGCAAATTATCCACATAGCTCCCAACCGTCCGGGATCTGGTGGAACGGCTGATGTATCCAATTCCCAACTAGGAATATAGGCCGCCCTCCTCATTCCCAGACGACAGGCTGCCACAAATGGCGCCTATATTCTGTAAGAGGGATTCCTATAGTTTTTCATTAGTAAACGACCGATCCTATGAGGGCATGTTCACACACAGTGGAAAATCCACAGCGTTGTTTGGCGGACAGATCTCTGTAAAAAATCTGCAGAGTATATGGACCTGTGGTCCGGATTTGACATCTGTGGGTCTCCAGCGCGGAGGGTGAAATCCACATTCCAATTTCCATGGAATTTGACAGAATCCGCTGTACTACATCCCATGTGGACAGACCCCTCGAGATCTGTGTAAACACGTGCATTTTACTCACTGGCTCGTACGTGGATTGTGATGCGGACTCCCTCCATTCAGTTCCTTTGTCTCGGTGTTATGGTGCGTGCTCCGGGCTCAGCGCCAAATGCATCCATCCACGTTCCCGACAGTTACCCGAGTCTGCTTGGGGTCCTTTCACTGAAGAGGTGTCCCCTTTAAAACCTACAGCCTGGGTTCCCCTCCTCTCCAGGCAGGGTGGCGGTCAGGATATCCCATTCTGGAGATAGGCAGGATGCATTACTTGACCACACCACAGAGGAATTCATCCACTACGCCACACACAGCTCGTAATTGAACTGATCATAGACCCTACAGGGAAATGTCCCAAGGGCCGATGTCCAGGTGGGTGCCCATTCCCTCCTCATGGCCACGGGCCAGGATGCTCTCAGTACTAGTTAATGCTAGGAGCATCAAGTACTTATTCATCAAGTACTATTCTATGCAGTATATTGTACTGCACTGAGGTATTTGGTTCTGCTGGGGCAGTATATTGTGCTGCATTGTGGTATTTGGTTCTGCTGGGGCAGTATATTGTACTGCTCTGTGGTATATGGTTCTGCTGAGGCAGCATATTGTGCTGCACTGTGGTATTTGGTTCTGCTGAGGCAGTATATTGTGCTGCACTGTGGTATTTGGTTCTGCTAGGGCGGTATATTGTGCTGCAATGTGGTATTTGGTTCTGCTGGGGCAGTATATTGTACTGCTCTGTGGTATATGGTTCTGCTGAGGCAGCATTTGTGCTGCACTGTGGTATTTGGTTCTGCTGAGGCAGTATATTGTGCTGCACTGTGGTATTTGGTTCTGCTGGGGCGGTATATTGTACTGCACTGTGGTATTGGTTTTGCTGGGGCCGGTATATTGTGCTGCACTGTGGTATTTGGTTTTGCTGGGGCAGTATATTGTACTGCACTGTGGTATTTGGTTCTGCTGGGGAAGTATATTGTGTTGCACTGTAGTATTTGGTTCTGCTGGGGCAGTATATTGTGCTGCACTGTGGTATTTGGTTTTGCTGGGGCAGTATATTGTGCTGCACTGTGGTATTTGGTTTTGCTGGGGCAGTATTTTGTGCTGCACTGTGGTATTTGGTTCTGCTGGGGCAGTATTTTGAGCTGCACTGTGGTATTTGGTTCTGCTGGGGCGGTATATTGTGCTGCACTGTGGTATTTGGTTCTGCTGGAGAGGTATTCTGAGCTGCACTGTGGTATTTGGTTCTGCTGGGGCAGTATGTTGTGCTGTACTGTGGTATTTGGTTCTGCTGGGGCAGTATATTGTGCTGTACTGTGGTATTTGGTTCTGCTGGGGAAGTATATTGTGTTGCACTGTAGTATTTGGTTCTGCTGGGGCAGTATATTGTGCTGCACTGTGGTATTTGGTTTTGCTGGGGCAGTATTTTGTGCTGAACTGTGGTATTTGGTTCTGCTGGGGCAGTATTTTGAGCTGCACTGTGGTAATTGGTTCTGCTGGGCGGTATATTGTGCTGCACTGTGGTATTTGGTTCTGCTGGAGAGGTATTCTGAGCTGCACTGTGGTATTTGGTTCTGCTGGGCAGTATATTGTGCTGCACTGTGGTATTTGGTTTTGCTGGGGCGGTATGTTGTGCTGTACTGTGGTATTTGGTTCTGCTGGGGCAGTATATTGTGCTGTACTGTGGTATTTGGTTCTGCTGGGGTGGTATATTGTACTGCACTGTGATATTTGGTTCTGCTGGGGCAGTATATTGTGCTGCACTGTGGTATTTGGTTCTGCTGGGGCAGTATATTGTGCTGCACTGTGGTATTTGGTTCTGCTGGGGCAGTATATTGTGCTGTAATGTGGTATTTGGTTCTGCTGGGGCGGTATATTGTGCTGTACTGTGGTATTTGGTTCTGCTGGGGCAGTATATTGTGCTACACTGTGGTATTTGGTTCTGCTGGGGCAGTATATTGTGCTGCCACTGTGGTATTTGGTTCTGCTGGGGCAGTATATTGTGCTGCACTGTGGTATTTGGTTCTGCTGGGGCAAGTATATTGTGCTGTACTGTGGTATTTGGTTCTGCTGGGGCGGTATTTTGTGCTGCACTGTGGTATTTGGTTCTGCTGGGGCAGTATATTGTGCTGCACTGTGGTATTTGGTTCTGCTGGGGCAGTATATTGTGCTGCACTGTGGTATTTGGTTCTGCTGGAGCAGTATATTGTGCTGCACTGTGGTATTTGGTTCTGCTGAAGCAGTATTTTGTGCTACACTGTGGTATTTGGTTCTGCTGGGGCAGTATATTGTGCTGCACTGTGGTATTTGGTTCTGCTGGGGCAGTATATTGTGCTGCACTGTGGTATTTGGTTCTGCTGGAGCAGTATATTGTGCTGCACTGTGGTATTTGGTTCTGCTGGGGCAGTATTTTGTGCTGCACTGTGGTATATGGTTTTATTGGGGTGGTATTTTGTGCTGCACTACGGTACTACTGGCCCCGCCTATTTCTGTTGTCCCCACCTACTTGCGTTGCCCCAATTTCTGTCAATTTGGACTTGCCTTCAACATGAGGCCACTTTTAGGTTTAGAAAACTATGGTTTGCGTCGTATTTGAGGACTTTATATTGCTGTTATATTTCATTTCCCATTTAATTTTACCCTAAATACATTTATTTGCATACACATGCATTTATAATAAGTCACCAGTAGATGGCACTAGCACCTTGAAAATAATCTTTGGACCAGCATGCAAGTTTCCAAGTGCAGGATACAGTTTATAGTAGAGCGAGGGACATTTATTAAGACTAGTGCTGTGTACGGCACTTTTAAAGGGGCTGTCCATCACCGACTAATGAGCTGTTCTGTGTAGCTCCGTCGTCAGTGCTGGAGCTCGCAACTGCGGTGCTGTTCTCATTGAAGTGAAGGAGCTCTCGGCATCATAGATAAGTATGATACTGTGAGTTCTGGTCAGACAAGTAGCAGCCGTCTCCTGGACCGAACGCGCTCCAGCCCAACTCTGGGGGCGCCATATTCAGATTTCTTATGCAGGTTTCAAAGCCAAAATATACTATATACACTATAGCCATGGCACTTGCCCAATCAGGTGCAAGAACATTGTCACAATATGGCGGCTTTTCTGATATATTATGCTATTATACATACCTTTAATTATTTTGTTATGAATTATAGTTGCGCCCCTGCTCATTGGATATAGCTTTGTTTCTGTGGCCCCTTCCAGTCTCGCCCATACGCATGTTGAATGACTCCCTTTAATGAGATCCGACCCGGCGTTCATTTCATTGTAACGTGACATCACCGGGCGCTTGTGCCCAGCAGAAACGTTTCCCTGGAAATTATACCGAAATGTTGGCAGCGGCGACACGGCCCCTGTGATTGTTCCTGTAAATGAACGTCAAAAGTTTCCTACAGACGGCACGTGAGAAGATGCAGAACAAGAGAAGCCGTCCAGGATTTCGAGGCAGGTTTTGGCACTGGAGCGGCATTATGTAACTGTGTACAGCAGCGATTCCTGGAGGACCCCTGACGGTTCTCCTATTCCAAGGAACCGGCGCTACCCCAAATATGATCAGCCAATGATGGGTATGCTCTGGTGAAGACTTGCTAGCCGCCCTGCTTACCTAAGATGAAGTTTGCTGCCTACAGTATATTATAAAAAGAGTCTTTGGCCACTGCCGTCTTCTGAGGAACCCGTGACCTGGTATCACTCAACATGAAGATTAAGACCTCATGGACACGACCACGGATCCGCATAATACGGACACCTTCCATTCGCACTCCCATTCCCATGGGCAAAATGGACCAGAATAGAACATGTTCTATAGCTTGCAGAATGGACATTTTTGGGGGGGCAGACCCATAGAAATGAAGGCTTATGCAAAAAAACGGATCGCACACGAATGCAAAGTATGGCCATATGCATGGGCCCTTACTGATGAAGATCGTATAAGAAAGCAGGGCTCCATAGGCCCTAAGGCCTGTTTCACATGAGTGATACAGAATGAATCCAGGTCAGTTCAGGGAAAAACTTTTTTCCGTGTTTCAGTTATTCCACGCGGGTGCATCAGTTTTTGATCAGTTTTTCGCTGCTGTGAAGAAAACCTGAAGATTAAGGCCTTGTTCACATATACATGGATTTTCATGGACCACGGTCTAGGAAAACGTGTCCGTCCTGCTGAGTGCCCGAGCGAACGGGGTAATTGGTTGCTATGACGCCGTGTGCTTCGTGCCACCGCTGTACAGTAATACACTGGTATAGATCATAGGAGTGTATTGCTGTACAGCGGCGGCGGCAGGAAGCACACTGCACGGCGATTATTGGTTGCTACTCAGCAGGACGGGTTTTCACGGACCGTAGTCCGTGAAAATCCACGTATATGTGAATGAGGCCTAACACACAGGCCCCGTTCACACGACCGTATTTTTAGTCCGCATTTTTTGCGGATTGAGTGCAGACCCATTCATTTCAATAGGGCTGCAAAGGATGTGACCAGCACACCGCGTTTTGGCCACATCCAGATGCCTTCCGTTCTTCACACAAACTCCATTGATTTCTTATGTCAAGCAAGTGAGTTTTCCATCTGGATGCGATGCGTTCTGCAAACGGGGGTCATTTAGTTAGACTGGCGTTTGAGACAACAGTCTTACTAAGCCCTTTAGCTGGCGGTGGATCCGCTAAAGTCTTGAAGAGGCTCCAGTCTCTATATAGCTTTGGCGCAGCCACAGTCGTAGAAAATTATGAAGGCCAGCCCCCTTCCCCGTCTACACTACACCCACTTTTTTAGACCTGGTGTTAGCGGGGTAAAAACGCAGTTTGCTTTGCGGCGCAGTCTGCACCAGGAATACGCTTAATATAGTGCTGTCTAGAGATGAGCGAGCAGTGCTAGTTACGAGCACTGTAACGCTCGGGTCCTGTGTGAAATGCCCGCAGGC
This sequence comes from Rhinella marina, assembly GCA_900303285.1. NCBI lineage: Eukaryota > Metazoa > Chordata > Amphibia > Anura > Bufonidae > Rhinella > Rhinella marina. The sequence goes on along the minus strand of ONZH01030755.1, from coordinate 26,023 downwards.
ATTGCGGATCCGTCCTCATCTGCATGTAAGTCAATGAGGACGGATCGTTTGGTATGACACTCATACCAAACGGTTCCGTCCTCACCCGTCTTAAAGTCAGTGGGGACGGAACCGTTTGGTATGAGTGTCATACCAAACGATCCGTCCTCATTGACTTACATGCAGATGAGGACGGATCCGCAATGCCTGCGGGCATTTCACCCGGGACCCGAGCGTTACAGTGCTCGTAACGAGCACTGCTCGCTCATCTCTAGTGCTGTCCCATGTAGTGGTCGCCGCACAGCTCAGCTGTGACCACAATGCATCCGAACGTCCTGAGTACAATAAGTCTGCTAATGAAGTAAATAGCAACCATTAAAGGGATTCTCCAGGAATTAAGAAAATGAAAATACGTAAATATTATTTTGTAATAAATATATTCCCAAATACCTTTCATTAGTTATAATGGCTTGTTTTGTCTGGGGAGCAATCATTAGGAAAAATAAAATGGTCGCCGTCCTATTAGTGCACACAAAACCTGTCCTAATCACACAGGAGGACAAGTTGCATCACAACACTGAGGTAAAGAGCTGTCTCATCCTCCTCTCTGCTCTGCTTGTCAGGGATTATGATCCTGAATACAGCTGATAAGATCTTCAGCTGAATCTCTGTAGGAATGGAGTCCATGAGGAGACATGAAGGACAGAGAGGAGGTGGGGAACTGGGTAATGAGCAGCAGCACTTGTGTGCAGTCTACATTACCACAGTCTGTCCTGTCCGTCCTCTCTGTACTTCATGTCTCCTCAGGGACTCCATTCCTCCAGAGATTCAGCTGAAGATCTTATCAGCTGTATTCAGGAAACACTGTGCACAGTGTTTCACTGTACGGCGGCGGCCTCAGGAAGCGCACGGCGTCATAGCAACCAATGACGCCGTGCACTCCCGTCCTCTGGGGCAGCACAGACCGGGCTTTCACGGCCCGATACGGGACGTGAAATACGGTAGTCTGCATGGGGTCTAAAGGCTACGTACATCTTCGGGAGAAATTTTTTTATGATTGCATTTTATTCATTTTGGGCTAAAAATAATTTTTTCAATTGGTCTTTATTAAAAAATATTGAGCCATTCTGTCACAAAAGGTTAACTGTTTGTCCAGCTGCGTGCATCCTGCTTTCACTTTGTGCCGGCCATCTAATAAATCTGATCTCTAAATTGCTGAAAGTTCATAAACACTTATTTAAGCCACATCCATATCAGTAAGATAAGAACTGAGCTATAAAGAGTGTTTATAAGGTCAGAGATAAGGAGCCGTCAGATCCCTGCCTGACGGAAAGAGTAAAAATACAGAGCCTAGAGAATCTCAAGGCTGTGCAGAGAAAGAGGCTCAACATTTTTAATAAAGACCAATTGAAAAAAATTATTTTTACCTCAAAATAAGTACAGTGCAATAACAAAAAAACATCTACATAGCCTTTAAAATAGTTTTCCAAGATTTTAATACCGATGACCTATCATCAGGATAGGTCATCAGTATCTGATCTGTGGGGGGTCCAACACCTGAAACCCCCGGCGATCCGCTGTTTGAGAAAGCCGTGTTCATCAAGGACAGCGCCGTCAATTTTGTAGTGGCTATACTTGGTATCTCGGTCAGCTCCATTTACTTCTATGGGCTGAGCTGCGCTTATGGCATGTGACACATGAATGTGCCGTCAGTCGGCCTAGGAAAAACTGAGAGAAGGCAGCGGTGCTACTTCGACGCAGCTCGGTTTCATTCAAGTGAATGGGGCAGAGCTGCAATACCAAGCACAGCCACTATACAATGGATGGCACTGTGCTTGGTAAGCTTTGAGGAGGCCTCTTCAAACAGCTGAGCAGCGGGGGTCCCGGGTGTTGGACTCCCACTGATCATATACTGAAGACCTATGTAGAGGATAAGTCATCAGTAGTAAAAATCTTGGAAAACCCGTTGAGGCTTTGGAATTTTGTCCGCATTTTGGCCTTGCAATTGCTGTGGGATTGTACAAAGGGTTTTTAAAAGGGGTCCTCGCTGATCACTATGGGTCCATTGTCTCTCACCTGAAATGAATAAGAGGAATTACATGGGGGCCATTCATATCACTTATACATAAATATTCGGCAGCAGTGTCTAGAGATTGTTATTGCTCACATCAGTCCTTGTTGGGCTCCCAATCTAATTTCTCAGGCACACATTCCTAAAAACATACTGGTGGGTTAATTGGCTTCCTATGTAACAGGCCATAGTCAGACTAGGGCCTATTACATAGGAATCCAGTTAACCCACCATACTGTTTTTAGGAATGTCAAAGAAGTGTAATACGCAGGGAAAATCCACACAAACACAGGCCCATCTAATAGTTCTGTACATAGAGTGAGGGGGTCCCTAAAATAATCCCTTAAATAATTCAATGGAACCATACGAGAAAACTTCAGGATACAGTGAAGTAAAACTTCATAATCAGTGGTTTAATTGTAAGCCATAAGATCTGCTCAGAGGAGCTAGATATGGTCGGACTCGACCAATAATAGGCGTCTCAGAGGTTTCGTAAAATTGAAGGAACCCAGTAGCTCCTTTGATTCAGCAGTGGAAAGGAAACAGTCAGCATTCCTTATGGTCCTTATGGTGCGCGAGTCTACAGATGGCGACTAGATATGCACAGAGGGAAGACCAGCACTGACAGTTTTGCAGGTTAACCTTGATGTATTCCATAGTCATAAATAGGTGACGCGTTTTGGCTCTTATACAAGCATTTTTCAAACACACGTGCAATGTGTTGGTGCTCCTCGCCTTAAAGAGGTCGTCTCTGGGAAAAAATTTCTACTTTTTTCAAACCAGCGCCCGGATCTGAATAATTTTGTAATTGCATGTATTCAAAATGTAGTTTATTCAATAATGTATATAGCTCCACCTGCTGTGTGTTATTTTCCTCATCTCTCTGTCCTCCTCAAAGAGGTGGTCGCACATGCTCAGTTCAAATTGTCAACTGCCACCAGCCATATCTAGCGCAGCAGCTCTCTCCCTGTAAGGCTAGGGCTACACGACGACATTTGTCGCACCAATGTCGCGCAACAATTTTTATAATGGAAGTCTATGGTGTCGCACTGCGACATGCTGCGACTGCGACACGACAGTCGCAGAAAAGTCCATCCAGCGACACCATAGACTTCCATTGTAAAAATTGTAGTGCGACACAATGTCGCGCGTGTAGTTGTGCACTATGTGTCGCGCGACACATGTCGTCGTGTAGCCCTAGCCTAACTGTCACAGCTAGATACGGCTGGTGGCAGTTGAAGAATGAACTGAACATGTGCGGCCACCTCTGCAAGGAGGACAGAGAGATGAGGAAGGGAACAAGCAGGTGCTGATGACTGATCCTGAGGATAGGCCATCAGTATTAAAATCCTTGACAACCTCCTTTAAAGGGAACCTGTCACCATGAAAATGCAGGCAGTATTGTATGGAGCAGGAGGAGCTGAGCAGATTGATGGATAGTTTTGTTGAAAAGATTCAGTATAGCTTGAATTTTATTCATTTATACCCCTGCTTTATCTATGTTCGGGAGTCCAGTGGGCGGCCCTGTCAGTATTTAACTTCTATCTCTGTATAAGTGGGCACACAGAGAGCTGTCAATAACTAATAGGACCGCCCACTGGACTCCTAAGGATAGATAGAGCAAAGATTTCAATCAAGTTCTATTGAATTTTTCCTCACAGAACTATGCATCAGTGTGCTCAGCTCCTTCCGCTCTATAACATTCTGCCCATAGATCGCACTTCATTTGAAGGCATCTGTCAGCAGTTTTGTACCTATGAAACTGGCTGACCTTTTATGTGTGCGCTTGGCAGCTGAAGACATCTGTGTTGGTCCCATGTTCATATGTGCCCACATTGCTGAAAAAGATGATGTTGTCATATATGCAAATGATCCTCTAAGAGCAACGGGGGCATTGCCGTTACACCTAGAGGCTCTGCTCTATCTTCAATTTCTGCGCCCTATCCACTTTGATTGACAGGATCAGCCCGTGAAGATGTCATTACGTCTGGCACTGTCAATCTAAGTGCAGAGGGCGCAGCAGTTTCAGAAAAAGCAGAACCTGTAGGTGTAATGGCAACGCCCCCGTTGCTCCTAGAGGCTCATTTGCATATATTAAAACATCATTTTTCTCAGCAATGTGGACACATATGAACATGGGACCAACACAGATGTCTTCAGCTGCCAAGTGCACATGTAACAGGTCAGCCAGTGTCATAGGTACAAAACTGCTGACAGATGCCCTTTAAAACTAACTACTAAATGTTGTGTAACCAAACTGACCGACATTTAAAGGGCATCTGTCAGCAATTTTGTACCTATGACAGTGGCTGACCTGTTACATCTGCTCTTGGCAGCTGAAGACATCTGTGTTGGTCCCATGTTCACATGTGCCCGCATTTCTGAAAAAGATGATGTTGTCATATATGCAAATGAGCCTCTAGGAGCAACGGGGGCTTTGCCGTTACACTTAGAGGCTCTGCTCTTTCTTCAACTTCCATGCCCTCTCTACTTTGATTGACAGGATGAGCCAGTGAAGACTTCATCACGTCTGGCCCTGTCAATCAAAGTGCAGAGGGCGCAGCAGTTGCAGAGAGAGCAGAGCTTTTGGGGGTAATGACAACGCCCCCGTTGCTCCTAGAGGCTCATTTGCATACAAAATAAAACATAATTCTTCTCAGTAATGCGGACACATATGAACATGGGACCAACACAGGTGTCTTCAACTGCCAAGTGCACATGTAACAGGTCAGCCAGTGTCATGGGTACAAAACTGCTGACAGATGCCCTGCAGCAGCCATGCATTTACCATGTGGAATAGGAGGAGCAAATAACCTGAGATGAATAATCACATTCGAAATTGCCTTGACTTTTCGAACTGTTTGCATATTTCGTGAAGGTGCGAGCTGTTTAGCCCAAAGACAAGACTCGGGAACTTCTGGTTAATGGTTATATCGGAGAAATTCATCAATAGTTTGTCTTGGCTCCGCCGGTAACCAGTTCATACAGTCCTTCTCTCTCAAACCTCAGGCACCTGAAGACTGCTGCCAGCTGCCCCCCATTCCCCGTAGCCCTGCCTGCGTCCACACTCCTCGTGAGGGAGAAGACCACCCTCTACGTCCCCCGGAAAACAAGGCAAGACTGTCTGTGAAGATTATAGAGTTAATTAGAGCAAAAAAAAAAAAAGGAAAAACAGCCACAAAATTACAGATATTAGGAGTGACACCCGCAGGAAGCTAATCATCGGGTTGCAGAAATAGACCCATCAAAAGGAAACCTGTTGGGCAGCACAGACGGGGCAGTGTGCGCAGGACGAGGCAGGAAAACAGCGCGGGGGTGCCGGGAAAAAGACGCTTAACTCCGAGATTCCAGGGCGATAAAAATCAAAGAATTTCAAGATTTCTGGAAATAAGACAAAACATCAGAGATCGCCCTGGAGACCCCTGGCAGATATAGGGCACCTTTAGAAGATTGCACGTGCCATCTAGTTCCTCAGGACATTAAAGGCGCGTCTCCCGGAGCCGCACTACTTTGCTGACATTTCGTGGTGGACCTGAGACACCTCATGTGGTTAGGTTGGCCTTCTCCGGTCTCCCACTGTACGCAGCCTGTCATTTCTATCTACGTCATCGCTGGTGGGTTCCCATCTTTACGAGCAAACCGAGCGTGTTTATAGAGATGTCAGGATAGATGCCTGAGACACGTCGTGTGCGGCTACCTGCACCGCTATACAGTGATGGGCGCCATCTACCAGGCGGAAGTGTACCATACAGTATATATGGGCGCAAGGGTTCACTATAGGGGCAAGTAAAGAGTGAATATACAGGATATATAGCGGAGGGTTCTGATACTGACACTGGATGCATGTACTTATGGGCTGAACCAAGAGATGAGACCGATAATAGATACATACATGATAGATGGATATGAGAAATATTAGAGAGATGATAATAGGGTATGGAAGGATAGATAGATAGATGGCTATTAGATAGACACAGATGATATTAGATAGATCAAAAGATATGAGAAATATTAGAGATAATAGAGATGATAATAGATAGATGATATTAAATAGATATTAGATAGATGGATATTATATAGGGGATGCATATGAGATAGATAGATGATATTAGATAGACAATACGGTAAGGCGATAGATAGATAGATAGATATTAAATAGCTAGATTAGATATGAGGTAGGTAGATACGATAGATAGATAGATTAGATATTAGATAGATAGATAGATATGAGATAGATCGATAGGAGAGAGATAGATAGATAGATTAGATATTAGATAGGTAGATTAGATATGAGATAGATAGATGATAGATAGATATTAGATAGATGGATGGATAGATAGATAGATATGAGATAGATAGATTAGATATGAGAGATAGATATGAAATAGATAAATAGAGAGATATTAGATAGATATGAGATAGATAGATAGATATTAGATAGATGGATAGATACATAGATAGATATGAAATAGATAAATAGAGAGATATTAGATAGATATGAGATAGATAGATTAGATATGAGATAGATAGATAGATATTAGATAGATGGATAGATAGATAGATAGATACATAGATACATAGATATGAAATAGATAAATAGAGAGATATTATATAGATATGAGATAGATAGATTAGATATGAGATAGATAGATAGATATTAGATAGATAGATTAGATAAGAGATAGATCGATAGGAGATAGATAGATAGATAGATAGATAGATAGATAGATAGATAGATATGAAATAGATAAATAGAGAGATATTAGATAGATATGAGATAGATAGATAGATAGATAGATAGATAGATAGATAGATAATACTGTAGAAGATAGATCACAGCGGCTCCTTTAGACATCAGGTGAGGGCGGCTTCTTGCCATTTTCTTATTCTGTGTGTACAGGACCCTGAAGAATCTCCAGTCCTCACCACAGATAGTGATTTCAGCATCCAGTAGATATTTCTGGCCGCTGTATGGAAGGATTTGCTTTATCAGTATTGGTCATCTGCTTATGTGACTTTACTCTCCATTTTTATCTTATTTTGGGTGACATTTTGGTGCTTATTACTAGCTTTTCATAGAGGTCTGCTCTCAGGTGACAAGTACAGTCGTTTTCCTGGAATAACTTGAGGGATCACCTTCTGTATGTTCCGCTGGGAGTTGTAGTTTTACAACAGATGAGAAGCCCCAGGTTAGAGAGTACCGCTGTATCCCAGTGCACTGAGGGCTCCTCACATTACATGACCTGCCCATACTGTGCCTCTGTATAACATTATTCTCACAGATTCTGTAGACATTGTAGCAAGCCTAAGACTTGTGGCACGCCCCCATTACATGCTATATTATGAAGGGATCCCCCCCACCCTATGTATAACTTCTATAGGAACATCCGGTGACTCAGCTATTTGCTCAGCAATTTCATCAGGGCTTCCCAACCATCCAAGGCTCGGGCATATTGTATTTCAACATGTCCGATCCTTTTATTGTTGGGAAGATAAGCTCTTCCATTTACAATACAGAAGAGGGGAGTATGCTGGCCAGGTGGGAGCACTCCCCAGGCATTGAAAGGTTTAAAGGGGTTTTCCAGGACTTCATTATTGATGGCCTGTCCTTAGGATAGGTCATTAATATGAGATTGGTGGGGGTCCAACACCCGGGACCCCCACCGATCAGCTGTTTGAAGAGGCCACGGAGCTTCGGGGAGCGCTGCAGCCTTCTCACGGCTTACCAAGCACAGCGCCACCCATTGTATAGTGGCTGTGCTTGGTATTGCAACTCAGCCCCATTCACTTGAATGTAACTGCATCTGTGTCTAGGCCACGAGACTGACGAACATCGCTCAATGGCTGAATTTCGGGGGTGCTGAGAGTCAGACCCCCACAGATTAAGAATAGGTCATCAATATGGAAAACCCCTTTAAATGGAAGCACCTTTTCGCACGATCACGCGCAATGTCCAGAGACATTATGGGCAGGCCCCTCCCCCCATTGACCTTAGTGCTATCCGTATGGATGTGGTGGCGTCCATCTATAAATACTCCCGCCACACAGTGCGGTTATTGTGTCGCCAGCCTGTCCAGTCACTGACTGTGTGTGATGGGAATTCTCAGGAAGGTGAGAATGACATCAGACGCAACTGGGAAGAAGCGACGCGTTGCCCTCCTACAGCGTCTTCAAGGTGCTTCAACAAGTCCGGCTAATGACAGGCCTCCCCGTACTAAATGCCAGGCTGAGGAGACGCGTCCTTGTACTAATCACCCTGGACTTTGAAGTCCATGAATGCGATCCAAGACGTGTTTGCCCTTGGACATGTCTGTCTCCACCAGTAAACACCATCGATGAGACTGTTGTGGTCGAGCAGACAGCAATTACTGAAATCCCATGATGACAGGTTGTGTCGGGTAACGACTATGGGGGCAGCATCCGGGGGGGGGCAGTCAGATTCCAAGGGGTTGCTCTGCAATGGACTTTTATCACTGACCCTTTTTGCCTTGCACCATCTTCTGCATTCAAAGCACACACATGCATGCTTGGCCAAGCCAAGCATGCATTTTATAGGGGTATTGGAAGAGATGACAAGCTTTCGACCTACAGAAATCTCATGGGTGTGGCCAGTCTAAGTGTTTTGTCTCCCTGCAGTGCCCCCACAGGGGAAATAAAGCATTACACGGTGTCCATTCCAACCAATGGATTGTCTGTGGGGTGCAGGACGGGACGGGTCCTCCAGAGTGAGAGACCCTCTTTATAACCAAGAGCCAAAAGAGCGGACTAAGGGCTCATGCACACGAACGTATTTTCTTTCCGTGTCTGTTCCGTTTCTTTTGCAGACCGTATGCAAGACCATTCATTTCAATAATTCCGCAAAAAAAAAAGGAAGTTACTCCGTGTGCATTCCGTTTCCATATGTCCGTTCCGCAAAAATAAAGAACATGTCCTATTATTGTCCTATTAGCGGACAGCCTTTCCGTTCCGCAAAATACGGAATGCACACGGGCGTCATCCGTATTTTTTGCGGACTGCAAAATACACACCGTCATGTGAGTGAGCCCTAACTAAGAATTCTCTAGAAGGGTGTGTGACAATGGGGTTTCTAAACTAGACATCAATTTTTGATATTGATGGCTTGCATCACTTTCTGATCAGTGGAGGTCCGACTGATCAGGCTGAGGCCCCCTGGGATAGGTCGTCATAATGAAATACCTGGAAAACCCCTTTAAGGATTACCCAGTCCTCATTTTAAAAATGTAAGGAATGATAAGATGATCACAGGTTGTTACACCGCTGCCACCCCCTGAAATCTGCTGTACATTGCAGGTGTACTGCGAAACTAGTATTCCGTTTCTCTGCAGCGCCACCACAGGTGATGTGAAGTATTACACTGTTACAATGTAAATCAGCTGTCTGTCCATGTAGTACTTGGCAATGATGATTCCTTTAAAACGAAAGATCGTATCGCGAATATATGAGGAGACTTTTTTCTTTAATTTATAAGGTATTTGAGAACCTCTTTAAAAAGTCCCATTCAGTGGGGGTATCGACGATGGAGACAGACTACATGTCAGCTATGGGGCCCTTGGTCAGGGTCCCACATTGAGCTGCTTCTCCTGTTTCCAGAGTAGATTCCAGCAGCCTCCACTAGGGGGAGTTCCGAATCAATGGTAACTGAATAATTTCCTATATCCTGAGCTCCCCCTAGTGGTGGCTGCAGGTTAACGAATTTGAGGGAAGTATATTTATCAACCTGTCTATGCCAAATGTCTGGAATAAATACATTAACCCTTTCAGGACCAGGCCATTTTACGTTTTTGAGGTTCTGTTTTTTTACTCCCTGACTTCCTTTTTTTTTTTTTTTGGCACGTAAAGATGTCTATGATCTTTATTTATTTTTTTATTTTTAATATGGGAGTAACACATTTTTTTACATTTCTTTTTCACTTATTTTTACACTTTAGGTCCCCCTAGGAATGTGTGATCATCTGATTGCTTCTCCTATCAATTGCATTCTTTATTTAAAAATGCAGTCTATGGGAGATTGTAGCTTTGTGCAGGCTCCAGCCTACTACCACCAACGAACGAGTTCCCCGATCTCAGCATGGGAAAAGCCGTTTGGACCCGGGGAAAGCCGCTTCATGGTCACGACTAACCACACGACTAACCACAGCATCTAACCACAGCATCTGAGGGTTTAAATGTCCGCGATCGGTGTTATCACCGATCGCAGGCGTTAGCGTCGGGTATTTACTATTTAAAACAGCAGAAACCCTGAATTTATGGTGCCCACTCTGCTCACAAGTGGGTGCCATTTTCAAACCCGGAGGTCATGTACGCCGGGGGTCCTGAAGGGGTTAAGAAACATGGCGTTCAGAAGGAGTGCAATATTGATAAGGCACCTGTTCCACTTTTTCGTTTTCGACCACCTCAAGGCAACTTTTTTTTTTTTTTTTAATTTTTTTTTGGATTCTAAATTTCTTCCACTTAATAAAAAAAAAAAGCGTATTCATCAGTTGATCTTTCCATTCCATTCCATTTGACACACAAAATCTCAGGCGGTTGGGGGGATACTAAGTTTTGCTATGGGGCCCTATGAGATCTGCGCACGCCTCTGGTCACAGAGACCATTGAATTCGCTGAGTTGTGTTTGCCTCTTGTGCATGGGCGCAACCCGCTCTTTGCCCTGACTCCTGACCCCCCCCCTTGTACATCCGTATATAATATTATAAATAATATATACTTTCTGTATATTATGCTGGGTAGATGCTTGTTTCATATAATATTTTTTATGCTTTTTATGTTGTTTTTTTTTCCTTTTTAGGTGATCACCAAGAACCGGTTAAACTACAACTCTCATCATCTTCAAAGCCTTTGAACTGCAGTCAGGAAGCGCGATCAGCTAATACACCACTTCGACGCTTGCTGGTGAATGTCTTGTTTGTACACAGGCGTCCCCCCTCGCTGCCCTCCGCCTGCACCCCTGGAATGAGCCGGGTGCCCCCCTCCGCCCTCCCAGAGGAACCTGCTTGCTTTCCATTCCGTTGTTATGATACGGTTTTGTCTTTGTATACCCCCGGAGCCCTCCGCCTTAGATGTTTGCTGCCTCTGTCCACAGACACTGGTCCTCCTTGTATTCCTCTATGCCACGAGGACCCTCCCTTTTCGGAGGCAGGATTTTTTGCTTATTAGTTAAATGTTTGCACTGAAACCAGATACCTGGTTTTTACAAAAAAGGCCCCTCTCATACTGACTGCATCTATTTAAAAGGACAAGGCTAGGTTTATAAGACCCTGCGTCTTCATGTGCCCCTATGACAGGCGCTTCAAAGACTGTTTTTTTTTTTTTTTTTTAACTTTTTTCTTAACTTTTTTTTTTTCCCCCCCCTCGTGCCTTGCTGTGTCAAATGAGCATCCAGCAGGCATACCACTTAGGCACAGCACACCAGTTTAAGACCAGTGCAGGCGTATAATTGCCCGTTTCAGGACCTTCCCTTCCAGTAGCGGCTTGAACCTGCCTCTCCAATGACCCAGGAGACACACGGTGCTTTTCGACTCTCTATCCAGGAGTCAATTTGAAGCTTCAAAAATCATTAAAACAAAAAAAAAAAACGGGGGAAAAAATTAAATAAATTACAAGAAAGCAAGGAAAAAGAAGCAAGATCTTAGCTGCTGGGACAAATGAATACAAATGAATTTAGGGGCTGGAAGGAGAGATTGTACTTCTCACCAAGCCACCAAGTAAGTGCCATTCTACTACCCTGTGGGTGCTATCGCGATGTAGCAGAGCTGAGTTTGTCTTCAACGCTGAGCATGTAACTACTGCGTTATGATGATGAGTTACCTTAGTCATGTGTTAAACCACACGATGTCCAGTGACAAACTCTGCTCTGCTACACCGGACATCTTACAAATTCAGTTTTTTTTATAAAGCTGTATAGCTCTGTATATATATATATATATATATATAATCAAGCTCTGTATTTCTAAGCACTAGGTTTGGAAAATTAGGTTATGACAGGGAAAGCCCACCACGTGACAATGGCAGGAGAAGGATAATGCAGTGTTGAAGGGTTGAGATGGCTTTCTAGGTGTTTAGTCATTTTTGTGTGTTTTTTTGCGCCCGAATCTTTACTTTTATGTCAGATGGAGGAGCAAAGGGAAGGAGTTCTTTGCACGGCATGGGATGCATTAAATTTTGTAGCGCAAAAATGTATTTTATCGCCATAAAAAGACATTTTCTGTGGCAGACGGAAGTGATTTTGCAAATTGTGTGTCCGAAAATCGATACAACGTATCACAAGCCATCATTTTGGGTTGTAAAATAGTAATCTGGGTGGCGAAGAATGAGGATTTGTAACAAAATTGGATTTAACACGTAGAATTGTTGGGCTCACGTACACGACCGTCTCCGCAAAACCAGGGATCCGTGCGCAATCCGCATTTTTCTCACTCCTGTCAGAAGAAACGACTATTCTCATCCACAAAATGGACGGACGTACACACGGATGACATCCGTTTTTTTGCGCACCCCTAGAAATGAATGGGTCTTTGTGCGGTCCACAAAATTTTTTTTTTTTTTTTGCAGATCGCACGCGGACCCATTCCTTTGCATGAGGTGCAGAAAATGCAGACAGCACACGGATGTTATCTCTATGCTGTCCGTATCCGTATGGCTGCTCCGCGAATTATAGAACGCGTCTTATTCTTCTCCGTTTTCTACAAATGGAACCGAGAATAGTGTGAGAAGCACACAGCCAGTGTCCGTATTTTGCGGATCCGCGGTTTGTAAATCGCTAAATGCTTACGGTCGTGTGCATATAGCCTAATTCTGGCTGTGGTTTTCCCCATGCACCAGTGAATGGACACTCCAGTCCAGTATGTGTCGATAATGCACTACTGATTGCGATAAATGGCGCAGAACTAGCGTCCGTCTTGATGTAATGCTGTAACCCTCCATTGTATTCCTATATTTGCCCCCACCGGTCCCTATTGGGACCGTTTCAGGTAGAGCCTTCACCTCAGTCCTGTCCCTTGACCCATCTTCTGTCTCCCATTTCTGGGAATCCTGCGTAACCGCGCAGGTTTTTTTTTTTTTTTTCCATGTCCCTGGATAAGCCTGTAATCCTTACCATGTATTATGATGCAACCAGATACAGAATACCGAAAAATGGTTTCCCAGATGTTACAATAAGTGGTGACCATGCATCTCGTAGAACTGTGCTCCCATACCAGTGCCAGACTCCAGTGACTGGTGCAGATCGGGACGTGTGTCAGTAGTCCAGCTCTGAGGAAGCCACCGTGTAGTATTTCATAGCCTCAGTGTAAGGACTTGGATAGGAGGACTAGAGGGGCAGCGTGAACCTGGGGAATGCGCAGAACAATGTGAGCCTATGTGCAGTACAGATCTAACCTCGCAGGACACTGTGACTTGTATGTGCAGGACAGTGCGGAGCTCTGTGCATGGTTCCTCTAGGTAATGCAGAGCGATGCGTATCTTTATGCATCCCATATATCGTGACCCATGTAGGGATCGGTTCCTAAAGAGAGGAGGATAGACTGGGAAATGAATGTGTACTCCGAAACGTCGTGATCCTGTCTGTGTACTGTGAACATAGTGCAGTACAGTGTGACATATATATTGCAGTGTGTCTTCCGGCTTGTGCAGTGCACAACCATATGTTCTTATATGTTTGCACCTGTATGCCTATTGATGTATCCTAACATATGTGCAGTGCAGAGGGCTATTATGTGCAGTGCAGATGCATTTTCTGCTGCAGGAGGAGGATTGTCCTGCTTTATATCCACCCTATCATATGTGCAGTGCAGAGGGTTGTTATGTGCAGTGCAGGTCCAATTTTCTTCTTCTCCTGCAGTGTGGAGTATATGGCAGGCAATGTAATTATGTATATGGACTGCCGGGAATGTTCTGTTGAACTTGCAGAGCGGAGGAGAACCTGTGCGGAGCAGAGGAATATGCAGTACACTTTCTGTAGTCTGTCCTGTTTTAAATGCAGTGCAGATGAATGCCTTGTTGTACAGGATTGAGATGCGTGCCTGTGTGGTTTGGGCATCCCCAAAACGCGTCTGCCTTCCAACACAGGGACTGATTGTCCAGCAGAAATTCACTTTGCCCACATCACATGGCTGATACCAAAAAAAGTCCACCGGGTCCAACCATTGCCAGATATAAAGGGAGTGAAGAGAAATGCCCCAGAGCAACTGTGCAAGAGTCCCATCAAATCCAAGATAAGAGACCAGTGCAGTGCGGGGGGCGCGAGAGATGTCTGTGCCCGTCCTTACTAGTTAGAGTCATTGACATGGTTGCACTGAAGGTGTATGCTCAAAGCAACAGTCAAGTTGTAGGCAGTAGGGGGCAGTGACTGGCTGTACACAGTAGGGGGCAGTGACTGGCTGTGTGCAGTAGGGGGCAGTGTCTGGCTGTGTGCAGTAGGGGGCAATGTCTGGCTGTACACAGTAGGGAGCAGTGCCTGGCTGTACACAGTAGGGGGCAGTGCCTGGCTGTACACAGTAGGGGGTAGTGTCTGGCTGTACACAGTAGGGGGCAGTGCCTGGCTGTACACAGTAGGGGGTAGTGTCTGGCTGTGTGCAGTAGGGGGTAGTGTCTGGCTGTGTGCAGTAGGGGGCAATGTCTGGCTGTACACAGTAGGGGTCAGTGCCTGGCTGTGTGCAGTAGGGGGTAGTGTCTGGCTGTACACAGTAGGGGCAGTGACTGGCTGTGTGCAGTAGGGGGCAATGTCTGGCTGTACACAGTAGGGGGCAATGTCTGGCTGTGTGCAGTAGGGAGCAGTGTCTGGCTGTACACAGTAGGGGCAATGTCTGGCTGTACACAGTAGGGGGCAATGTCTGGCTGTGTGCAGTAGGGAGCAGTGCCTGGCTGTACACAGTAGGGGGCAATGTCTGGCTGTACACAGTAGGGGCAGTGTCTGGCTGTACACAGTAGGGGGCAATGTCTGGCTGTACACAGTAGAGGGCAGTAACTGGCTATGTGCAGTAGGGGGCAGTGACTGGCTGTACACAGTAGGGGGCAGTGACTGGCAGTGTGTGGCTGTGTGCAGTAGAGGGCAGTAACTGGCTTTGTGCAGTAGGGGGCAATGTCTGGCTGTATGCGTTACGGGACTGTGTGCAGTAGGGGGCAGTGTCTGGCTGTGTGCAGTAGTGGGCAGTGTCTGGCTGTACGCAGTAGGGGGCAGTGTCTGGCTGTACACAGTAGGGGACAGTGCCTGGCTGTGTGCAGTAGGGGGCAGTGACTGGCTATACACATTAGGGGGCAGTGACAGGCTGTTTGCAGTAGGGGGCAGTGTCTGGCTGTACACAGTATGGGGCAGTGTCTGGCTGTGTGCAGTAGGGGGCAGTGTCTGGCTGTGTGCAGTAGGGGGCAATGTCTGGCTGTGTGCAGTAGGGGGCAGTGTCTGGCTGTGTGCAGTAGGGGGCAGTGTCTGGCTGTGTGCAGTAGGGGGCAGTGACTGGCTATGTGCAGTAGGGGTCAGTGTCTGGCTGTACACAGTAGGGGGCAGTGTATGGCTGTACGCATTACGGAGAAGTGTCTGGCTGTGTGCAGTAGGGGGCAGTGTCTGGTCATACGCATTACGGGGCAGTGACTGGCTGTGTGCAGTAAGGGGCAGTGTCTGACGCTATGTATGTAGTAGGAGTAGTGTGTGGCTTTATGCAGTAAGGAGCAATCAGTTGCATGCACTAGGAATCATTGCTGCTTGTAGAAAGGAGTGGTGTCAGGTTGTATATAGTCTTTGTGTGGCAGGTGGCAGTCTAATTCTGTGGTAGGAAGCTGGATACCATAAAGTGCATTCAGTAGCCGTATGGAGTAGGGATCGGTGCTGACTGTGGTAAGAAGCAGGGGTGCACCTAGCCTTTCTGCTACCTGAGGCGAAAACTGAAATGGCGCGACCCCCCCCGACCCCGATCCCAATTTCTTAACCTGCCCCTCTCTTCCCCCTACCTGGTGCTGCCTGAGGCAATCGCCTCACCTGGCCTCATTAGTGGTGCACCCCTGGTAAGGAGCATAGCCTGCAGCAAGGTCTTGATACAGTAAAGATCAGTCTGTATCTGAATGCAGTAATGCAGTAAGGAGCGCTGGTATTTGGTTGTATATGGCTGGTTTTCTGTTTTTGAGGATATTTGTGGATTTGGGTGTTTTTGCAGCATTTTTTTTTGGGGGGGGTGGGGGAAACAAAAAAAATGTCAGCTCCAGTTCTTAAGTGCAAATTTATAGGAAATATGAAGTGGAGAACACACTTGCATTTTTCTTTTATAGTTTTGGTACTTTTTTGTGTCTGTGGTAGAATGCGTGTTGAAGCAGTGCCGTTATTTTCAGCTGGTTTTCCATCTTCTTATCTATAAGGAAACATCTGAAAAAAGTAACACTAAAACATGTTGTAAAAATGCATGTGATATACATAAAAATACATGTGGGTTTAATGACGCTTCTTTAGCATTAAAATAGAGCAAATCCAAATTTCTGTGTGAATTGGCCCTCAAGGAAGAATCCGTTATTGATTTCCTACAGTAGTGATCAGTATCTACTAGTATACAGTAATGATCAGTGCCAGGCTGCAGTAGGGATCAGTATCTACTATTATACAGTAATGATCAGTATCAGGCTGCAGTAGGGAGCAGTATCTACTAGTATACAGTAATGATCAGTGTCAGGCTGTAGTAGGGATCAGTATCTACTAGTATACAGTAATGATCAGTGTCAGGCTGCAGTAGGGATCAGTATCTACTATTATACAGTAATGATCAGTATCAGGCTGCAGTAGGGAGCAGTATCTACTAGTATACAGTAATGATCAGTGCCAGGCTGCAGTAGGGATCAGTATCTACTATTATACAGTAATGATCAGTATCAGGCTGCAGTAGGGAGCAGTATCTACTAGTATACAGTAATGATCAGTGTCAGGCTGTAGTAGGGAGCAGTATCTACTAGTATACAGTAATGATCAGTGTCAGGCTGCAGTAGGGATCAGTATCTACTAGTATACAGTAATGATCAGTGTCAGGCTGTAGTAGGGAGCAATATCTACTAGTATACAGTAATGAGCAGTGCCAGGCTGTAGTAGGGAGCAGTATCTACTAGTATACAGTAATGATCAGTGCCAGGCTGTAGTAGGGAGCAGTATCTACTAGTATACAGTAATGAGCAGTGCCAGGCTGCAGTAGGGAGCAGTATCTACTAGTATACAGTAATGATCAGTGTCAGGCTGCAGTAGGGAGCAGTATCTACTAGTATACAGTAATGATCAGTGCCAGGCTGCAGTAGGGAGCAGTATCTACTAGTATACAGTAATGATCAGTGTCAGGCTGCAGTAGGGAGCAGTATCTACTAGTATACAGTAATGATCAGTGCCAGGCTGCAGTAGGGAGCAGTATCTACTAGTATACAGTAATGATCAGTATCAGGCTGCAGTAGGGAGCAGTATCTACTAGTATACAGTAATGATCAGTGCCAGGCTGCAGTAGGGATCAGTATCTACTATTATACAGTAATGATCAGTGCCAGGCTGCAGTAGGGAGCAGTATCTACTAGTATACAGTAATGATCAGTGTCAGGCTGCAGTAGGGAGCAGTATCTACTAGTATACAGTAATGATCAGTATCAGGCTGCAGTAGGGAGCAGTATCTACTAGTATACAGTAATGATCAGTGTCAGGCTGCAGTAGGGAGCAGTATCTACTAGTATACAGTAATGATCAGTATCAGGCTGCAGTAGGGAGCAGTATCTACTAGTATACAACAATGATCAGTGTCAGGCTGCAGTAGGGAGCAGTATCTACTAGTATACAGTAATGATCAGTGTCAGACTGCAGTAGGGAGCAGTATCTACTAGTATACAGTAATGATCAGTGCCAGGCTGCAGTAGGGGTCAGTATCTACTAGTATACAGTAATGATCAGTGCCAGGCTGCAGTAGGGAGCAGTATCTACTAGTATACAGTAATGATCAGTGTCAGGCTGCAGTAGGGATCAGTATCTACTAGTATACAGTAATGATCAGTGCCAGGCTGCAGTAGGGAGCAATATCTACTAGTATACAGTAATGATCAGTGCCAGGCTGCAGTAGGGGTCAGTATCTACTAGTATACAGTAATGATCAGTGCCAGGCTGTAGTAGGGAGCAGTATCTACTAGTATACAGTAATGATCAGTGTCAGGCTGCAGTAGGGAGCAGTATCTACTAGTATACAGTAATGATCAGTGTCAGGCTGCAGTAGGGATCAGTATCTACTAGTATACAGTAATGATTAGTGCCAGGCTGCAGTAGGGAGCAGTATCTACTAGTATACAGTAATGATCAGTGCCAGGCTGCAGTAGGGATCAGTATCTACTAGTATACAGTAATGATCCGTGTCAGGCTGCAGTAGGGATCAGTATCTACTAGTATACAGTAATGATCCGTGTCAGGCTGCAGTAGGGATCAGTATCTACTAGTATACAGTAATGATCAGTGCCAGGCTGCAGTAGGGAGCAGTATCTACTAGTATACAGTAATGATCAGTGCCAGGCTGCAGTAGGGATCAGTATCTACTAGTATACAGTAATGATCAGTGCCAGGCTGCAGTAGGGAGCAATATCTACTAGTATACAGTAATGATCAGTGCCAGGCTGCAGTAGGGGTCAGTATCTACTAGTATACAGTAATTATCAGTGTTAGGCTGTAGTAGGGAGCAGTATCTACTAGTATACAGTAATTATCAGTGTTAGGCTGTAGTAGGGAGCAGTATCTACTGGTATACAGTAATGATCAGTGCCAGGCTGCAGTAGGGGTCAGTATCTACTAGTATACAGTAATGATCAGTGCCAGACTGTAGTAGGGAGCAGTATCTACTGGTATACAGTAATGATCAGTGCCAGGCTGCAGTAGGGGTCAGTATCTACTAGTATACAGTAATGATCAGTGTCAGGCTGCAGTAGGGAGCAGTATCTACTAGTATACAGTAATTATCAGTGTTAGGCTGTAGTAGGGAGCAATATCTACTGGTATACAGTAATGATCAGTGCCAGGCTGCAGTAGGAGAGCAGTATCTACTAGTATACAGTAATGATCAGTGCCAGGCTGCAGTAGGGATCAGTATCTACTAGTATACAGTAATGATCAGTGCCAGGCTGCAGTAGGGAGCAGTATCTACTAGTATACAGTAATGATCAGTGCCAGGCTGCAGTAGGGATCAGTATCTACTAGTATACAGTAATGATCAGTGCCAGGCTGCAGTAGGGAGCCGTATCTACTAGTATACAGTAATGATCAGTGCCAGGCTGCAGTAGGATCAGTATCTACTAGTATACAGTAATGATCAGTGCCCAGGCTGCAGTAGGGAGCAGTATCTACTAGTATACAGTAATGATCAGTGCCAGGCTGCAGTAGGGATCAGTATCTACTAGTATACAGTAATGATCAGTGCCAGGCTGCAGTAGGGAGCAGTATCTACTAGTATACAGTAATGATCAGTGCCAGGCTGCAGTAGGGAGCAGTATCTACTAGTATACAGTAATGATCAGTGCCAGGCTGCAGTAGGGAGCAGTATCTACTAGTATACAGTAATGATCAGTGCCAGGCTGCAGTAGGGATCAGTATCTACTAGTATACAGTAATGATCAGTGCCAGGCTGCAGTAGGGGAGCAGTATCTACTAGTATACAGTAATGATCAGTGCCAGGCTGCAGTAGGGATCAGTATCTACTAGTATACAGTAATGATCAGTGCCAGGCTGCAGTAGGGATCAGTATCTACCAGTATACAGTAATGAGCAGTGCCAGGCTGCAGTAGGGGTCAGTATCTACTAGTATACAGTAATGATCAGTGCCAGGCTGCAGTAGGGAGCGATATCTACTAGTATACAGTAATGATCAGTGCTAGGCTGCAGTAGGGAGCCATATCTACTAGTATACAGTAATAATCAGTGTCAGGCTGCAGTAGGGATCAGTATCTACCAGTATACAGTAATGAGCAGTGCCAGGCTGCAGTAGGGAGCCATATCTACTAGTATACAGTAATGATAAGCGCCAGGCTGCAGTAGGGAGCAGTATCTACTAGTATACAGTAATGAGCAGTGCCAGGCTGTAGTAGGGGTCAGTATCTACCAGTATACAGTAATGAGCAGTGTCAGGCTGCAGTAGGGAGCCGTATCTACTGGTATACAGTAATGATGAGTGCTAGGCTGCAGTAGGGAGCCGTATCTACTAGTATACAGTAATGATCAGGCTGCAGTAGGGAGTAGTATCTACCAGTATACAGTAATGATCATGCTGCAGTAGTAGGGCAAAGTGAGTGGCTGCAGAGCTCTATAGTATACATGATTCAGGGTATAAATCTTTATGCCCCCTTCTTTGTTTGTCACTACAGCTGTCATAGACTTGTGTCTGAATGATGGGAGTCATGCTGTGGATGATGGTCGCACATAGGACCCCCCTTCCCCTGCCCTGTGACTCTTATCACACTCCTGTCAAAAATCTCAACTGATTCTAATTAGTAAACATCTGTAAGCAAATACCCCCGTTACCAGCAATGCTAGAAGGGGACATGGCAGGTATCTGAGCCTCATTCACTATCCCAATGGAAAACTAGGGGCCTGGAGTAGAGTAATGTAGCACAAGAGGAGTTCTATTCTGCTGTTCCAAGCATGGAAACTTGTAATCATGGACAGTGTGCTCTTTTACAGAAATGTCCCGTTTGATGAATAGAAAAAAACATTTCAAAGGGATTAAATAAAAAAAAAGTTCCTTTAAATTTGGATGAGAATGCAGGGTGCAGTGCTGGCGTGTGGCCGCTAGAGGGCAGCTGAGCGCAGAGTCTCCGCGTTATATCCAGTGCATTTCTGTGAGCCTTCCTTTCCCTGTGCCTCGGGTCCAGCAGGGAGGAATCTCCGTGTGCCGGCTGCTCAGGGACCCCCCGAAAGTAAGAAGAGGGGGTGCACAGAGATCCGCCAGGGGTCAGGCTGCCATGGGTCCCAGCTCACCCCAGACCTGCCCACTGCCTCCCTCCCAAGGTACATGCAGGGTCCCCGGGGGGTGAGTGGCACTTGCACCAGTCCGGGTGCCCACAGCGGGACGTGATGCTCTCACTCCGATGGACGTAAAGCCCCCGACCGAGAGAATGAAGTAACCGTGATGGAGCCGGTATCTGACCCGGGCTCCAGAATCAGAGCAGCCGCTTCCAGGGGGTGAGTACGGGCTGTTGGAGGGAGGGGGATCCGGGCGGGGGAGGCAGAAGTGGGGGGCTCCGAGGCTGACCCCTTCTAGCTACATGACGTGTATCTGTAGGGTCTGATAGGGGGTGCATGGACCCCTGTACTGGATGCACACGGTCCCTGGTAACAGTGCAGTATGCATGGGACCCCTGTACTGGAATGCACACAGGTCCCTGGTACAGTGCAGTATGCATGGGACCCCTGTACTGGATGCACACAGGGTCCCTGGTACAGTGCTTTATGCATGGAACCCCTATACTGGATTGCACACAGGGTCCCTGGTACAGTGCTATAGGCATAGGACCCCCCTATACTGGATGCACACAGGGTCCCTGGTACAGTGCTATAGGGCATAGGACCCCTATACTGGATGCACACAGGGTCCCTGGTACAGTGCTAATAGGCATAGGGACCCCCTATACTGGATGCACACAGGGTCCCTGGTACAGTGCTATAGGCATAGGACCCCCTATACTGGATGCACACAGGGTCCCTGGTACAGTACAATATGCATGGGACTCCTGTACTGGATGTACAATGTCTATAGGGTCTGATTGGCATGCATGTATAGTGCAGGTGGGTGCATAGGACCCCTGTACTGAATGCACACAGGATCCCTCGTACAGTGGGTGCAAGATGCATGGGACCCCCTATACTGAATGCATACTCTGGTACAGTATAATATACACAGTACTCCTTACTGGATGCACACAGAGTCCCTGGTACAGTAGTTGCAATGTGTATGGGACCCCCTATCTGGACGCACACAGGGTCCCTGGTAAAGTGGGTGCAAGTTGCATGAGAACCTCTATACTGAATGTACAGTGTCTATAGGGTCTGATTGGCATCCATATATAGTGCAAGTGGGTGCATATGAACCCCTACTGGATGCACACAGAGGGTCCCCTGTAATATTCTTTGGGCCCCTTATTACATGCACTCATTGATCTCTTGCACTGATAGAGTACAGGTCATGTTTCTGGCAGACTGCGCTCAGAGGACTGTCTGCAATGTGTATGGGATCCTTTTCTGTATACACTCATTGGGACTCTTGTATAGTGTAGGTGGGTGCATAGGACCCCTTTACTGACACAGGGTCCTTTTTACAGTACAATATGCATAGGACCCCTACTTAATGCGCATACAGGGCCCCCAGTACTGTGGGTGTAATATGCATGGGAACCCCTATACTGGATGTACACAGGGTCCCTGGTTATGGTACAATATGCATGGGACCCCTTAATGAATGTACAGTGTCTGTAGGGTCTGATTGGCATCAATGTATAGTGCAGATGGGTGTATAGGACCCCCTCCTGGATGCACACACAGGGTCCCCGGCACCGTGGGTGTAATATACATGGGACCCCTTAATGAATGCACAGTGTCTGTAGGGTCTGATTGTCACCAATCTATAGTGCAGATGGGTGTATAGGACCCCCTCCTGGATGCACACACAGGGTCCCTGCTACAGTATAATATACATGGGACCCCTTACTGAATGCACACCATCTATGGGGTCTGCTTGGCACCAATGTATAGTGCAGGTGGGTGCATGGGACCCCTGTACTGAATGCACACAGGGTCCCCAGTATAGTGGGTGTAATATGCATGGGGCCCCTATACTGAATGCACACAGGGTCCCTGGTACCGTGGGTGCAGTATGCATAGCATTCCTTCTGAAAGCACCCATTGGATCGCTTGCATTAATAAAGAACATGTAATGTTCCTAGCAGACTGCACCCATAGTGTGTTATATGCAGTATCTATGGGCTCCTTATCCCTGTGCACCCATTGAGACCCCTGTATAGTGTAGGTGCATTCACAGGACCCTTTACTGTATAGTATTTCTTACACACTGACCTCAATATATGTATAGGATCCATTTTTGTATGTGCCCATTGGCACCTGTGTATACTGTACTATAGGCACTATGTATAGGGTCCTTTTCTGTGTGCCCCCATTGGGACCTATGTACAGTATAGGTGTCTGCATGAGAATTTAATTGCTCGTCCCCTGTATCTTTTAACTTAGGAGATCTGAGTTCATAGGGGGCCGTGCATCATTTTTCGGACAGTGTATGCCTCAGGGAATGCTACTATGTACTGTCCTGCACAGCTAGCCCCCCAGGCTGCAGACGTCTATAGGCGGCACTATGTATGTGCCGACCTGTCCTGCACAGATAGCCCCCCAGGCTGCAGACGTCTATAGGCGGCACTATGTATGTGCCGACCTGTCCTGCACAGATAGCCCCCAGGCTGCAGACGTCCTATAGCGCACTATGTATGGCCGACCTGTCCTGCACAGATAGCCCCAGGCTGCAGACGTCTATAGGCGGCACTATGTATGTGCCGACCTGTCCTGCACAGATAGCCCCCAGGCTGCAGACGTCTATAGGCGGCACTATGTATGTGCCGTCCCATAAAGCTTTGAACTCCATAATCACTTCTGTAGGGAGAGGGATTAAAGTTTTACTCAACCAAGCACAAGTTAAAGTGATCCTCACGGCCGGCTTTTCCCAGGGGATATCCTTCATATTGCTGAGTTTGGTCATTTACTTTTGGGTTCTTATAATTAGCCAACAATTAGTTCCCTGTGGATGAGATTAACACCGCGGATCGAGCCCGTGTGAACGACGCTCTAATCCCCAGCAGATTACCCCACGTGAGAACTGTTGATCCTTATTACAGTACAGTAAGGGACCGGGATAAACTCTCGCTCCCCGCATTGTGGTTTCCTGGTTAATGCCGAGCATTGGGTATAGGCGGTCAAGTGTCCGAGAAGGAGACGGCGAATCCTGGAAATTTTTTTGGCTGCCTCAACAGAATTTGAGATCTTTTTTTTTTTTTTTTTTTTTTTTTTGAAAAAGTTGCTAATATTTGTTATATCAGTTCATCCTGTGATATTGGATGTCTATGGTAGTATATCAGTCCAAACCCATATTATATATATATATTATATATATATATATATATATATATATACCCGTATATATAGGACGTTATACAGTAGTATATCAGTCGATCCCCCCCACCCACACACACACATATTAATATATAATTATATATATACCGTATATATAGGAATTTTATATAGTCTATACCAGTCCATTATATATATATATATATATATATATATATACTATATACCCAGTATATATAGGAAGTATACAGTAGTATATCAGTCATCTTATATACAGTACAGACCAAAAGTTTGGACACACCTTCTCATTCGAAGAGTTTTCTGTATTTTCATGACTATGAAAGTTGTAGATTCACACTGAAGGCATCAAAACTATGAATTAACAACATGTGGAATTATATACTTAACAAAAAAAAGTGTGAAACAACCTGAAAATATGTCTTATATTCTAGGTTCTTCAAAGTAGCCACCTTTTGGCTTTGATTACTGCTTTGCACACTCTTGGCATTCTCTTGATGAGCTTCAAGAGGTAGTCACCTGAAATGGTATTCCAACAGTCTTGAAGGAGTCCCCAGAGATGCTTAGCACTTGTTGGCCCTTTTGCCTTCACTCTGCGGTCCAGCTCACCCCAAACCATCTCTATTGGGTTGAGGTCTGGTTGACTGTGGAGGCCAGGTCATCTGGCGTAGCACCCCATCACTCTCCTTCTTGGTCAAATAGCCCTACACAGCCTGGAGGTGTGTTTTGGGGTCATTGTCCTGTTGATAAATAAATGATGGTCCAACTAAACGCAAACCGGATGGAATAGCATGCCGCTGCAAGATGCTGTGGTAGCCATGCTGGTTCAGTGCCTTCAATTTTAAATAAAATCCCTGACAGTGTCACCAGCAAAGCACCCCCACACCATCACACCTCCTCCTCCATGCTTACACGCTGGGAACCAGGCATGTAGAGTCATCCGTTTCACCTTTCTGCGTCACACAAAGACACGGTGGTTGGAACCAAAGATCTCAAATTGGACTCATCAGACCAAAAGCACAGATTTCCACTGGTCTAATGTCCATTCCTTGTGTCTTTTAACCCAAACAAGTCCTTCTTCTGCTTGTTGCCTGTCCTTAGCAGTGGTTTCCACCATGAACGGCCCTGCTGCACCACAGTCTCCTCTTAAACAGTTGTTGTAGAGATGTGTCTGCTGCTAGAAACTCTGTGTGGCATTTGACCTGGTCTCTAATCTGAGCTGCTGTTAACCTGCCATTTCTGAGGCTGGTGACTCGGAATGCACTTATCCTCCGCAGCAGAGGTGACTCTTGGTCTTCCTTTCCCTGGGGCGGTCCTCATGTCAAGCCAGTTTCTTTGTAGCGCTTGATGGTTTTGCGACTGCACTTGGGGACACTTTCAAAGTTTTTCCCAATTTTTCGGACTGACTGACCTTCATTTCTTAAAGTAATGATGGCCACTCGTTTTTCTTTACTTAGCTGCTTTTTTCTTGCCATTAATACAAAATTCTATTCAGTAGGACTATCAGCTGTGTATCCACCTGACTTCTGCCCAACACAACTCATGGTCCCAACCCCATTTATAAGGCAAGAAATCCCACTTATTAAACCTGACAGGGCACACCTGTGAAGTGAAAACCATTTCAGGTGACTACCTCTTGAAGCTCATCAAGAGAATGCCAAGAGTGTGCAAAGCAGTAATCAAAGCAAAAGGTGGCTACTTTGAAGAACCTAGAATATAAGACATATTTTCAGTTGTTTCACACTTTTTGTTAAGTATATAATTCCACATGTGTTAATTCATAGTTTTGATGCCTTCAGTGTGAATCTACAATTTTCATAGTCATGAAAATA